>RJWM01002765.1:0-122555 GCA_004363535.1 Dasyprocta punctata
AAGGCAGGGGAGGCCAGTGAGACCAGAGGGACTGGGAAGGCTGAGATGGTCACAGTTGGAGCCACATGGTAGAGAAGCAGCTGCTGGAATGTGCTTATCTGTTTAAGGGCACCAGGCTGACTCCCAGGTCTGTTCCCCCTGCCATGTACCCCAGTGTTCCGCTCAGTCCCAGACACCTCGGCTGTGACACCAGCAGGGGACACAGACAAATAACCACACAGTGGTAGCAAACCTCAGGGCAGAACCAGAGTACATTCAGAGTGTGGTGGGAACAGTCTTCAGGGAACTGATCGCTCAGGGCTGGGAAGGAGAGGAACCACTGAAGGCTGTGAAGGGCTGAGGGAGTCGGCCAGGAAGGCCTTTACAGAGGGCCGCAAAGGCCAAGCCAAGGAGCTAAATCTGTGTCCTGATAGCCATGGGAGCTACGGAAGGATTCAGCAGGGATAGGTCGTGACTGGAGCTGGAAAGACCCCCTTTAACCCAAGGGACAGGGTGTCTGAGAATGGAGATTCGGAGGCTGGGAGCTAATCCAGCCACTACCCAGTAACCAAGTGGCTTCTCTCAACCCAGTGACTCCTGTGGACTGTGGTGGTGGCAGTAGCAGTGGCAGCAGCAGTGGTGGCAGTGGGACATGGGGCCGCAGTGGGCCCCCAAAGAAGGAAGAGCTGGTTGGGAGCAAGAAGAAGGGCCGGACTTGGGGGCCCAGCTCCACCCTGCAGAAGGAGCGGGCTGGAGGAGAAGAGAGGTACTGGGGTGGTTCCCACCTGACCCCGCCCCGTGCCCACCCACCCCTAAGGCCGGGCTGACCATCTCCCTGCGCTCCCTGCAGGCTCAAGGCCCTGGGGGAAGGAAGCAAACAGTGGTCATCAAGTGCCCCCAACCTAGGCAAATCCCCCAAACACACCCCCATCGCCCCCGGCTTCGCCAGCCTCAATGAGATGGGTAAGAAGTGTGCGTGCTCGTTGCCAGGAGGGAGGATAGACTGTGGCCAAAGGGGAACATAACCCAGGGCAAAGGGGTGAGCCAGCCCCAGGGCAGGGGTATGGGTAGGGTTTCACCTGGGCAGTGGGCAGGGGGCATTTCTGGAAAGATGGACGGCTTGTCTCGGGTGGGGTGGGGGTCGTTCCCGGTCAAGGAGAAGAAAGATTCAACAAAGAATGCTTAATGGCATTTTGGAATCTTGCTGTTGGAGGGATCACTGGGTCAATGCCTTGCCACCCAGTCCGCAAGGGCTAGGGGCCAGGCCTGCAGCCAGTGACGCCCCTCTCTGGTTGCAGAGGAGTTCGCGGAGGCAGACGGAGGCAGCAGCGTGCCCCCTTCCCCCTACAGCACCGCCTCCTACCTCGCGGTGCCGCTGCCCACCGAGCCCTCTCCGGGGGCGCGGGCGCCGTGGGAGCCGGCACCGGCCACGCCCTCCTCCCGGCCAGGTCACGGGCGGCGGCGCTGCGACCTTGCGCTGCTGGGCTGCGCCACGCTGCTGGGCGCCGTGGGCCTGGGCGCCGACGTGGCCGAGGCGCGTGTGGCCGATGCGGAGGAGCAGCGGCGGTGGCTCGACGGCTTCTTCTTCCCCCGCGCCGGCCGCTTCCCGCGGGGCCTCAGCCCCACCGGGCGCCTTCAGAACCGCCGCGACGACGCGGCCCCCGGCCCGGGCCTGGCGCCCTCGACCACCCTCGTGTCGCTCTCGTCCGTGTCCGACTGCAACTCCACGCGTTCGCTGCTGCGCTCCGACAGCGACGAGGCCGCTCCGGCTGCGCCCTCCCCGCCCTCACCTTCGCCCTCGCCGCTGCCCTCGCCCGAGGCCTCACCCGGCACCAATCCCCTAGTGGACCTGGAGCTTGAGAGTTTCAAGAAAGACCCCCGCCAGTCACTTACACCCACCCACGTCACGGCCGCGCGCGCTGTGAGCCGAGGACATCGGCGGACGCCGTCGGACGGGGCGCTGGGGCAGCGGGGGCCGCCGGAGCCCGCGGGCCACGGCCCTGGTGAGTGAAGGAGGCAGGGAGCGCCGCACACCCAGGGCCCTGAAACACGCCCCTCCGGCCTGGCCTGGGGAGGGACAGCTGCGTCCGGTCCCGAGGCCTTCACTTCACTATCGACAGGTGTGGGGCCCGGGAAACAGGCGCGGGATAAATTAGGGGTGCCAGCGCCCGGCAGATAACTGCAACTACCACACTAGGGCTACAGCCAACTCTGCCCAGCCCTGTACTCCGAACTCTTCCAGCCCCAAACATGCTGAGGCGGGGTAGGATCTGAGAACCCGCCAGCCAGGCGCTGTGCGCCTGTTTTAGTTCTGTTTTGTTTCAGCCTGTGCTAGGCAGGGAGGTGCTGTTGGATCCCCACTCGGAGACAACGTCATGCCTAAAGTCTGTCTGCAGGTCTATCTACCAGAACCCAGCCCAGTGTAACAGGGACAGGAGTTTGTCACAAGGCCACTAAAAGCCAACTCCAAAAGCTAAGGGACAGCCCAGAGTCACCCCGAGCTGAGGGAGCCACCAGGAGTGATGGGAACTGAGGTCCAACGGCTGTGGGGCTGCAGATGGCCCTTGTCTCACTGGAAAGTGGACCAGCGGGGTCTGCGTAATTTGTGAGAGGATTCTGCAAGAGACCCCAGAAACTACTTTTCCTACAAATGTCCTGGGCTTTGAAAGACCACCTTTGTCCCACCCTGCTCACCTTCTCTGATCCTCTCTCCCCAGGCCCTCGAGACCCCCTGGACTTCCCCCGCCTGCCTGACCCCCAGGCCCTGTTCCCTACCCGCCGCCGGCCCCCCGAGTTCCCTGGCCGCCCCACCACCCTGACCTTCGCCCCAAGACCCCGGCCAGCTGCCAGCCGCCCCCGCCTGGACCCCTGGAAACTGGTCTCCTTTGGCCGGACGCTCAGCATATCGCCTCCTAGCAGGCCAGACACTCCGGAGAGCCCAGGGCCCCCCAGCGTGCAGCCCACACTGCTGGACATGGACATGGAGGGACAGAGCCAGGACAACACAGTGCCCCTGTGTGGGGCCCACGACTCCCACTGAGGCCTGCCTCCCACCGCCCGCCTGGGCAGCCATGAATGTAGCGCCCCAGGCCCCGCCCCAGCCTGCCGTGCCCCACAGCGCAGAGGCCCTGGGCAGGATGCTCTTATTTATTGGGGAAGGAGGGAGGGAGGGGATCTTAAATTATTCCTTTGTACCCCAGGGGTGGAGCCCTGTGCCCACCCTGCTGTGGAGGGGAGGGTGGGCAGGGATACTCAGGGACAGGGCATCATGGGGGATTTGGCACAAAACAAAGCATTAAAGGTAACCCCTGCCCCCTACCTCGCTCGGCTGTGTGTCTTTCCCCAGTCTAGGCCCTGATGCTGGCTTGTCCCCAGGGGGACACTCCTGTACCCCACATGGCTCCCTGGGTTTCCAAAGGTCAAGGGATGAGACCCCATCCTGTGTCTCCTTTCTGGTCCCCACAAGAGCACCACACAAAGAGGTTATGGTCACCAGAGACAAGTGCTTTACCAGCAAACACATGGGTGGGGAAAGTTCCCCAGTGAGGTGGGAGGGGCCGGAGCAGGCGGTCCCTTGCCTCAGCCCACCACATCCCGGGCCTGGGCCCCGGCCCCGCTGTCTTCCCGCTGGAGGCTGCAGCGGCTCATCTTCAGCTGGGTCAGCTGGATGTAGCGGAGGACATTGGTGTCTGCAGGGGAGGTGAACAGGGCATCATCTGGGTATCCTCAGGCCGCCGGTGATATCTGCAGCTCCCCTCCCCATGGAGTGAATCACCACTCCTTCCCCTAAAGCTCAGCTGCAGCCAGCAGCCAGAGACATTTCACACCTTCATGCTTTGCACGTGCTGCACCCTCTGCCAGGAGCACCTCTGTGCACGCTCCTATCACGCTTCCACTCAGCCCCCAGTGACATCTGTGCGGAGTCTGTTCTCACCAACCCTCTTCACAGAAGAGCTAATCTTGCCTCCACTCCCACAGCCCTGCCCCATGCACCTGCTGCGATCCTTTCTCCCTCCTCTTCAGGGCTTGATACCAAACCGAGTGCGAGGTTGGGCTGCACACATCCCCACAGGAGCACGCCTCATCATTATCTCCCAAACGCCAGGGAACAACCTCCAGCTCTGCCACCCGAATCCCACCCCCACACACACACACGTCTTCCTGGTATCCTCTGCCCTGGCTGGATGAGTGGGTGACGGGTGAATGAGTCGGGGAGGGTGTGAAGGCTTAGTGAATGAGTGGGGCATGAGGGTAGGGGGTGGGGGTAATAGAGGTGAGGATGGGAAGGCGGCCCCGGAAGGGGCTGGACAGGGAGGTATCAGGATGGGTTAGTGACTAGATAAGAAGTGTTTGGGTAGATGTCAGGAGTGGCGAATGGCAGGTGAGTGGACATCTGGATGGTGACGGGAGGGGTGAGAGAATGGTGGGGGGTGATGTGTAAGGAATGGGTGGATGGGGTGAGACTATCCAGTGGGTGGCACAACACTCCCTTAGGACAGCTCTTGGGAGACGCCCTGTACTCTGCCTGTTTCTCCCACCCTTGTTCCCTCTGCGCTAGCTCCTCGCCCTGTGCGGCCCCGCCGCTTACCTGTGGGCTCCCGGCTGCGGGCCTCCTGCAGGTAGCGCAGCGCGCGTGCATAGTCACCCAGGTGGTAGAAGGCAATTCCGGCGCGGTAAGTGGCCTTGAAGTTGCCCTGCTGCTTTTCCAGCACCTTGAGACAGTACTCGCGCACGCGCTCGTAGTTCACCAGCTCCGACTGCAGCAGGCAAGCTACAGGGGCACCGGTACTCACAAGAGCCTGCCGGCACCCCTAGGGCCCACGTGACCTCTTGGGGCCTGGCCTCCTGACGGCAGGGAACCCTGCCCCTTCCCCACTGCCGAAGCTGTTACTCAGGCCACCAGGGGGCGCCAAATCGCCTAGTCCATCAGAGTAGACTCAATCTGCGCCGCCGCTAGAGGGCGCGAAAGACACAGCGGTGCTGTTTTGGCAAATAGCTGGGAGGTTCTGGCAAGTAAGAGTATTAAGGGCGATCGCAGAGGCTCATCCAGGGTAAGCCTTTCTCTCCTTAGGTTTGCTCGTGGCATGGGGAGGAAAAAATGACTAGAGGGAAGTGAGGTTCTGAAGACCCAGCCCAAAGTCCATTCCCTGCATCCCATCACCCTCCTTCCTGAGACGCCTGTGACCACCTGACTCAACCCTTTCCTTGATGAAGTTCTGAAGTCTCCCCAGCAGACCGCAGCCCTGGCGCCTTCAGCCCCCATTCCCGCCCCACACACACCCCAGTTCCCAAGGCCTCCTGACTGCCCCCTCACTCTCCACCTGTCTCACCCGCGTGCCCCTCTGCGCCCCGCGACGGCCCGTACCCGTGAGAGAGTCGTAACATTCCACCTCCGTGCTCTCCACCAGGCGCCGCTGCTCCTCGCTGAGGCGGGCGGGCCCCGGGCTGGTGGCAGGCCCGGGGGCGGGTGCGGGCAGGCCGCCAGGGCGGGCCCCCTGCGCCGCCTTCAGCTGCAGCAGTGCCCGGTGATACTTGCCGATGGCTTCCCGGAACTTCTTCTCTCGGTAGCAGCGCTGGCCCTCCGCCTTGAACGCCACGGCGGCCCGCAGGCTGCTGTCAAGCGCCGCAGCCAGGCCCCCCGACGGCTCAGGGGCAGGACCCGGCCGAGCCGAGCCATGGCGGGGGCCCGGGCCCGGCGGGGAGAGGGCGGGAGGCGGGCGAGGCGGAGGCTCCGGGGCAGCGCTAAGCATCAGCACCGGGGACAGCGCGCCGCGCTGCATTGTGGGAAACTCCTGCGGCCGCTGCTGCAGCTACTGCATCGCCCCCAGCGGGGCCGGTCCCCACCCTTTCTCCGCCCCCGCACCTCCGGCTGCCGACTCCGGGTGCCCCCTATGGGCCTAGAGAATCCCCTCAAGACTTTCCCAGTTCCCCTTCCAATCAGCCCCAACCCTAATTCTCCAACCACCTCTCTCTTGTTTCCACTCCCCTTACCCTCCCCACCCTCCTGTCCCCTTTCCCCCTCCATGTCCAAAGCTCCGGAAGATTTCTAGAAGAAAAGGATAAGCTTGAGGAAAAGAGCAGGAAGGTATCAACTTTGTAGAAAGCTGGTTTTCAGCCCACTGCCATTTTGACATGTTGGATAAGAATAAAGATATGGACTCAAGCTGCCCAAATTCAAACCCCTTTTCATATTCTCACTAGTTACCTGGACAGTTCACTTACATGACCTAGAACTCCATATCCAGTAACATGGGTGAAGTAATATCAACTTTGGAATTCACTCATGCATTTATCCTACAAACAACTGTGGATTGATACTTTCTTTGTGCCCAGCTCTCTTCTGGATGAGTCTGGGACATAATAAAGCCTGAGAGAGACTTTTGGACACTACTCTCGCTGAGCCCTCCAGTTCAGTGGAAAGACAGACCAGTGACCAAACAGTGACAGCCCAAAGTAGGCTAACCTGAGAAGCATCAAGCACAGGGTTCCTGGTTAGGATGGGGGAGACATGACAGGGTGTGAGGGCCTAATGAGGCCCTGCACTAGGCTAAGGTGGTGACTGACAGCTTGGGGGGGGAATAACTCTACCACCAAGAGAAAGTAGTTTCTTGCCCTCACTGAGCTCATGTCTGCAAGGGAAAGCCAATGAGGAAGCACACAAGTCCCTGGGGAGAGAAAGTGTGTAGAGAAGGCGGCACGATAATGAATGAATACTCAAGGCAGGAAACATGTGGGAGGCTTTCGAGAGGAAGATGGAGGGCAAATGAAGTGATTGCCCTTCAGGCTTCCTCAGCCGCCTCCTTAGCTGTGGGATCTTGGCCGAATTCCTTGCTCCTCCTGCACTTTGACTTCCTTCTTGTGTACATTCCTCTGAGGGGTGGTCAGAACTGACTTATTCTGTTCAAATCAAGCACTTAGCTCAGGGCCTGGTGTTTAATGGGTGATTTCATACCATCCATTAGACTCAGAGTTATTTGATCACAAATCCCTGACTCTGAGTCAGGATCCATATATCATCGCTGAATAAGAAAGTAGTCAATAGTTTTATGTATCCCCTGCTCCTTTCTCTGCCCCAAGACCCCAACTTGGGTCTCAGCCACAAGCACTGAGCTTGTATCTCCACGGTCCCCATACCCATCACTGGAGGTCTCCTTGGAGGTCTCAAGTCAGGTCCCGCCCAACAGGCCAACACCTGAACTCAGCACCTTCCATCCTAACAGCATCTGTGGCCATCCCTTGTGCTTTTGCTGAACGAGTCTCACCCCCATCCTGGGGGACTGATCTTGAAAACTCCATGGGCAGGCACGGCTTCCTCTGTGCACCTCCCTGGCTCTGTTAAGAGGCCCAAATTCCAGTTTGAATTTCCTAGCAGTGCACTCACTCTTCTGTGCCTCGGGTGTATTCAAATTATTTTTAATGAAAAATACAGAAATCCACTGACTCATAACAAACGTTTGACCAACTAAGTGACAGTAGCAAACTAGACAGGTGACAACTGTACCTCACTGCTAAACTGTACCTGGTCCTGCTAGAGTGCCATGCCCACACTTCTGCAACAGCTGGTAAATGTCAGCATTGTCCTAAACCCTTCCCCATCTGTTAAATCACATCCTTCCCACAACCCACTGTGAGATTGGTGCTACACTTATTGACACAGTGGCACTCCAGAGACTAAGTAAATCCAACACCAGTTATTAAGCTCTTACTAGCAGGGATCTTACCAAACGATGACCTTCACAGGTCAACACAAGTGATGTGCTTGACTTGAACAACCATTAAACGTATTGAATTCGTTGACAACACATAAACACTGAGATGTTACTGGAATTGCAGATTTCCAGATTTACTTGAATAAATTGTGAAAAGTTGGCAACATCGAAGTAGCATTCCTCATCCCTGGGGCGGGCACCCTTCAGTTCCGCTCCGTTTCCACCCCTTGCAGTTTCTTCCCAGCGCTAAAGGAATCGCACTGCTGCTAGTTTGAGAAGCGGTGAGAAAGTCCGGCAGTGCCCCCTTGTGGAGGAGTTTAGAATTTGCATTTTAAACCCCAGAAATCACTAAGGGACTTGGTAAGAACGTCCAATCAGAGGGATGAGAAGCCTAAGAAGCTACCAATCACAAGCGAGAGGTGAACGGCATTCAACCAACCAGGACAGAGAGCGCTCGGAATAAAAAATTTATTTTATTAGGGTAGGAGACAAGACACAGTGAGAGCTTCTGTTTTCTGAGGGGCCCTCGGTGCTCAGGGAAGCCCAGGCTGGGGGCGGCGGAGCAGGCGGGCGGCAGCGAGGCTCGTGCCCTGGCGTTGGGGGCGCGCGTACTTGAGGAAGACCGCGGCCCGGCCTGGCGCGGGACCTCGGAGCGCAGCGCGGACCATGCACGGCTCCAGGGGGTCCAGCTCCGCGGGGCTGCGGCAGAGAGATGGAAAAACGCAGGCAAGGAAGAGGCTGGAGGCTCAAGGTTGAGAAGATACCTGGAATGCGTCCTGGGGGCGGCTAAAGGACCCTCTCGAGGTCTTTCCTGGGGAGCACTGAGAGGGGCAGATGCCTGATTCTCCTTGGGGAATCCTGCACCCTCGGGAAGGGAAGCAGTGGGTCCGAGGATAGCAAACATCCACTCTACCCTGGGCTCCCAAACGCAGAGAAAAGCCGATTCACCTCGCTATCCAGTGGCCTGGCTAACAGGGTTACTGGCTCTAGCACCTAAAGGGACACCCCATTCGAAAACAGGGGGTCTCGATCTCAAATCTGGAACACACCCTTCGGAGCCTAGGAAGACCTCAACTTCCTTGAGTCCCCGAGTTAACACAAACACCGCCATCCTCTTACCACCACCACCAAAGGCGAATGGGAACCACTAGGCTAGGCAGACACCACATTCTCTCCCACACCCAAGAAATCAGGTCCAGGTGCCTCTCTCATTGGTGAAGTCGGAGATCAGGAAGGGAGATCCCATGAAGCAGCAGACACCAGGGTCTACCTGTAAAGCGCCGGCTCCGGCCAGGAGCCCGCCCCGTCGAGCACACGGTGTGCCAGGCTCAGAGCCGCAGCTGCTCGAAGACCAGGAGCCCAACCCGAGGCCTCCGCCTCCAGCAAGGAAAGCTCCAAGAAGTAGGTGGCCAGTAGCATCACCTGCCGGGGAGATGTAATGAACCTCAGGCCACGCCCCCGCCCGCGGGCCACGCCCCCACCGCGCGCACCTCGGGGCGGCTCCCGGCCAGCGCAGCCAGCAGTTCCAGGCAGAGCAATGGGCCCGGGTAGTGCAGCCGGAAATCCAGGCGGCTCAGGATGCGGCGCTCGGCGCGGAGCAGCTCCGTTCTGGAAAAGGAGCCGGCGCTCAGGAGGCAGAGAGAGGCAGGCTGCGGATGGGGGTAGGAATAGCCTTAGACTCCCTGCCCTAGAGAGCCTGGGGTTGGTTCAGTCCAAATGTCTCCCTCAGTTAACTATTCTGTAAAAGGGGGCCATTGACTTTTATCTGGAAGACATGAATAGCGAGAACTCCAAAGAGGGATGCCTGGTATGACCCAGCGTTTATTCCCTGTGTGACATGGGACAGGCATTTAAACTCTGTGCCTCCATTTCGTCTTCATTCGTAAAACCGAGACTTTGTCCACTTCCCAGGCATCTCCAACAAGGCACACAGTTCATGCACGTCCACACTGTGACTATTCCGGATGGAGTTTCAGCCCCAACTGGGCAAATCTCATCCCTTCTCTAGGCCTCAGACTCTCCTTCTGTTCCCCTCCACCCTGCCCCTCACCCGTACTGGGGATTTAACCTAGAGCCTTCGAACTGTGCTGCATTCCCAGCCTCCTTTCATTTTTAATTTTCTAACAGTGTCTCGCTGAGTCGCTAAACTGCTCAGGCTGGGCCCGAACACGAGATCCTCCTGCCTCGGTCACCCAGAAAACTGGGATTACAGGCATGGGCCACCAAGCCCGACCTACTCCTCTGTTAAGGGGGCACACTAGCAGCCCCTACCTCAGATTTGCTGGGCTGCGAAGTACACCATAAAGCACTTGGCACACAGTAGGAGTTTAATCAGAGACTGCAGCAAGGGCCCCACCCTCCAAGCTCGCCCCGGAAGTACCTCAGGAAGCACGCACTCTTCCATTTTGCATGCCAGGAACAGACAGGCCATGCCCAGCAGCTGCAGGCGTTGTAGGCGCACGCGGCCCGTGCACAGGTAGGAATCAAGCAGGTGTACGGCCAGGTAAAGCGTGTCCCCCGCCAGGCCCAGGTACTCCTGGGGAGGGGGACAGGTGACCACCGGGGCCCCAGGCGGAGACACAGGTGCCCCTCACTGTTCCCCGTACTTACGTGCACCTGGACCAGCCAGTCCACCACTAGGGCGCGCATCTCCGGAGTCACAGTGCGGGGCAGAGCCCTCCCGGGCAGCGTGTGGCACACCTGGGGTTGGGAGAGGACCACGTCACTCTCCACACCTGTGCCTTGGTCCTCTCTTGAGCGCCAGCCCTGAGTGCAACAGCCTCCCCCCGACCATTGGATGTCACAGCAGAGCCACAGTCAAACTGTCGTCCAACTATGCTCCTCTTCCCTGTTGCCCTCTAGAACCTTGGACTTTGTTCAGGATGCCTCCCTAGCCGCCTCTCTATTGTGGGGCCCCCAACCCGGGCATCCCTAGCCCCTGGATTTCCAAATTCCACTCTTGTCACCAATCCTCAACCCCTTCCTCTAGGAGTACCCAGGATGGTCCATGCAAAGAAAGATCTAACCAAGGAACCCTCTAGCTCAAAACTCTTCCATGGCTCCCAGTACCCTTAGGAGAAAATCCTAATTCCTCTCAGACACTCTCAGGCCCTGCCTCTGATCCAATGTCGGTTGCCTCTTCCCTCTCTGTCCCCTCACTTGATCTTCAGTTGGGAGTCACCCAGTGTCTCCCTTTATGTTTGGTCTGTTGGCCTTGTTAGGCTGCCCTTACGGTGACGTGAGAGACTTCCGTGGGCACAAGGGGTCTAAGTTCCTCACAGAGACCTCAGCCCAGGACAGGCTGGCAGCTGTGGGTTGAACTCATCCCTCCAGTATCTCTTCAAGCAGATGTCTGAGCGCTACCATGGCCTATTTTTTGGTCTTTGTGACTTTCTGTAATTAAATACATTTGCTTGTCTGGCTCCCTACAATGAAGGACAGATACTCGTCGGCGCAGCTCCAGTGGCTAGGATATGCTCAAAAACTTGTTAAATCGCTGTTTCTTAAAGGAACAAATACGAGGCACCAGTGCAAGGAACAATGACATATCAAAGGGAGGGCTACAGACAGCCTGAGGACCGGGGGAAATGGCATTTCGATGAGTGGGGGCTAACAGAAAAACCTAGAAAGCTGGGCGGTGGCACATGCCTGTAATTCCAGCACTCTGGATGGCTGAGGCAGGAGCACCGTGAGTTCCAGCCCAGTCGGCAACCCGGTGCCTTTGCGAGAGCTGGGGATGTGGATCAGTGAAAGACCTGGTTTCCAGCCCCAGCACGCGAGTGGGAGGGAGGAAAGCCTGTAAGTTGCGAGTTGGGAAGGGAGCTTGCTGGACCGTGGGAGAGGTGGGGTTCAGGGCTCGCTGAGAGCGTGTTGGGCCGGCTACTCCCCAGAGAGGGGATGGCGCCAGGGTTGCCCGCTCACCATGACCTCAGCAAAGATGTCCCCAGCGTACTCGCGTTCTCCTTCCAGCCCCAGCGCGCTTAGCGCCTCCTCCAGCCCTGGCGGCGCGTGCGGCGCCGGGGGCCTCTCCTGGCGCCCAGGGGAGACACTCGTGCCTGCCGCGACGCCGTCGGGGACAGGGGCGCTCGGAGACTCTGGGTTGAGCGAGACAGCGGGAGCCTGGAAGGGAGAGGGGCTGTGGGTCAGTGCCTGAAGAGAGACCCGCGCGGGGCCGGGAGCGCTGGCCCCCGCCTCTCACCAGCATCTTCCAGCCTGGCTTTGCGAGAAGCCAGGAGCGGACGCCTGCAGCAGGAGGGAGGGGCGCACGCCAGGAGTTTTTGAATGGGCCAAAGCGCATGCGCCCTGAGCTCGCGCGCGCAGAGCTCGCTCGGCCTGGGCCGGCGCAAATGCAAACGTGAAAGGTGAGCGGGAAGGCAGGTAGGCAAGCCGGCCTCCTCCAGCTTCCTAAATCAACCAAATCCTTGTTCTGGGGTCTAGAATTGGCCACTACTTCACTTTTCTCAATCCCAACATAGGAGTTGTTTCAAAACTTAGCCAAGAGGGTTGTCCTAAGGATTTTAGAAGACAGTAAGTGGTCAGCTCACAGGTTGATACAAACAAACAGAAACCGAAAAAGACATCGGAGTTATAAATCATTTAACGAGGATTTAAGGAAGTCGTCTACACGGGGTCCCTCAGCGGGAATAAGACACCTGCGGGTCCTGCCTTGACCGAGCCCACAGCCCGCCCGAGATGGTGACTGGGACAAGTCACAAAAAGCAGTCTGGACCAGTGCAGTGGCCTTGGAGCTGCTCTTCCTGCTCCCATCCCCAACCCTGCTCCCCATGTGCAGCCACAGCGTCATCTGGGTTCCCATATCCCTCAAGGGGAAGGTCCGGGGCTGAGTGTGGTGGTGCACATCTGTACTCCCAGCACTCTGGGAGGGTGACATAGGAGGACCGCAGGTTCAAGGCCAGCCCGGGAAACTTAGCAAGATCCTGTCTTAATTTTTGTTTTGTTTTTTGAGATAGGGTCTTGCTATGTAGTTGAGACTGGCTTTGAATTCACTATGTAGCCCAGGCTGGCTTCAAACTCAAGGCGATCCTTCTGCCTCAGCTTTCTCAGTGCTGGGGTTACAGGTGTGTGCCACTACACAGGCTCTGTTTTAAATTTTCAAAAAGTGTTGGGGATATAGCTCCATGCAAAGCTCTTGGATCATGGGCCGGGTACCTAACTCAGTGGCACAGCACCTGCCTGGCAAGTGCAATGTCCTGAGTTTGATCCCTGCTACCAAAAAAAAAAAAAAAAAAAAAAAGGTTCTTGGTTCAGTTCCCAATACAGAGGGGTGGGGTTGAAGGCCTACGTCCCTCTGTGTTATCTGTCTCTGCCACACACACAAACCTCTCTGAGTGCATCAACCCTAAGCCCAGCCACCCTCACTCCTCTCAGCACACACACTGGCCCCTGGCCCTTCCTTACCCATGCCAGGTACAGTCCTACCTTAAGGCATTTGTGCTAGCTCTTCCCTCTGCCTGACACTGTGTGTTCTTCCCTCAGGTACTGTTTCCTTCCCAACTCTTCTTTCAGGTGTTTACTCAAGAGATTACCAGACACTACCTTCTCCACAGAAAGGCAATGCATCATCTTAAGGATTTCCTGTTCTCATCCCTGCACTTATTCTGCCTTAGCACTCACTGCCTTGTAACCGAGCATGTATTATTGTCCTCCTCTTGACTTGAATGTGAGCCCCATGTGGGCAAGGCTTTTTGTCTTCTTCCTCCATGGCCCACAACAGGGCCTGGCATAGTAGATGCTTGATAAATGTTTGTTGAATGACTGAAGCGTCTTGGTTACTTTTCTCATTGCTGAGACAAAAATACCCCACACCGCCGGGGAATGGTGGCACACGCCTTTAATCCCAGCACTCCCGAGGCTGAGGTAGGCGGAGCGTTGTGAGTTCGAGGCCGGCTTGGGTTACAACGCGAGTGCAAGGCCGGCCTGAGCTACATAGTGCGACCCTGCCTCAAAAAAACCAGGGCCGGGAGTTTGGCTCAGTGCCTTAAGCGCCTGCCCTGGCAGGCGCGAGGTTGTGAGTTCAATCCCCGGTGCCGCAAAAGAAAAAAAAAAAATACCCCACCCCCAAAATGAAGGAAGGAAAGGTTTAATTAGCTCACAGTTTGTGGAGGCTTCAATCCATAATCAGGGCTCAAAGGCAGGGTGGCACAGTAGAGGGGCACTAGTTCATGGCAGTGGAAGATACCAAAAGCAACCAGAGCAAAGGGGGAAGCAAGCCTCTTTCCCTCCCTTATATCTGACGCAGACTACCTGCCCTAAGGTGGGTATAGCACTCACACTCCCAATCCCAGCACTAGATAATGAACCAATCACAAACGCTAAATACAGTGGCCTCCAAAAAGCCCACCCGCCCCATGACCACTTGAGGCTTTGGGGGGACATCCAGACACAAACCATAACAAACAGGGTGGACATAGAGACAGTGGTCCAAGAGGGTCTCTGTGAGGTGATGACACTGAAGATGAAACCTGAGAAAGAGCCAGGAGTGCAGAAAGGGAAGACCATTCCCAGTGAAAGGAAGTGAATGAGCAAAGGTACCGAGGTAGGAAACATCTGCTGTTTTCACTGAGAGGTCAGTGCAGCCGGAAAGGGGAGCGGAGTGAGCTACTGGGGTAGTGGCTTCAGGTGCTTCTCTAACCTGGCTTCCTTCCATTCTCACACTCACTCCAGCGGAGAAACCCTGGGCTCTCCATCCCCCACTCCACAGGGTAGAAACCTAACAGACACCCGCAAGGGCTCAGTGATCGCCACAGCAGGGCAGACAGTCATCATGCACTGCCTTGCAGGTTAACAGGGCTGGGGGTGGGGGGTTGGATCATTACGGGAATTCTACCAAAAGTAGCTTGAATTTAACCACAGAGACACAGCAGGCAACAAGTCCTGATGGGAGAAGTCTTCAGAGAACTGTCCCGGGAGTTCCCAACCCAGCAGCTAGATCCAGTGTGGGTGTCTGGGCTGAGCAATTACCCAGGAGGATGGTTTTTGTTTTGGTTTTTAATATGCAGATATTACTTGTGACTATAAGTAAAATGGTATTAAGGTCTGTAGAGGAGCATTGTGTCAACACTGGCTTTCAGATCCTGGGAAGTGGACCTCAGGTATGGAAGACAGTATTCTTGTTTCAGGATAGATGTATGTATAAGAGGGGAGGAGAGGTAAAATTTATACAAAATGCTATGAAATGAAAATTTTGCCAATTAAGAAAATGTCATGAGAAAGCTAGGGGATTTTCTTTTTTCCATACTACTGGAATGGAACCCAGGAACTTGAACATGCTAGACTAATGCTTTGCCACTGAGCTACAAATGCCCAGCCCTTTTTTTTTTTTTTTTTTGGCACTGGTGTATCAAACTCACAACCTCGCACCTGCCAGACAGGTGCTTAAGCTACTGAGTCAAACTCCCGGCCCTAGTTTTTTGAGGCAGGGTTGCACCATGTAGCTTGGACCAGCCTTGTGCTCGTGTTGTAGCCCAAGCCGGCCTTAAACTCACAACGCTCCTCCTACCTCAGCCTCCTGGTGCTGGGATTAAAGGCGTGCGCCACCATGCCCGGCTGCCCAGCCCTATTTTATGTATTTTTATGCAAAGATTGTTGGAACTCACAGAAAGCTGCAAAATAGTACAGTTCCCATCTATACCACATCCGCCGTCAGAACTAAGGGGCCAATTCTCACCTGCTATGAAGTAAAACCTGTGCCCTACTCAGGCTTGATCTGTTCCCTGCCATTTTTGTCCCAGGATCGCATCCTGGAAACCTTTAGTTCTATCCCCTCAGGTCTCTCTTGGCTCTGCCTCTGTATCTCTGTGGTTAAATTCAAGCTACTTTCAGGCTTTCCTTGTCTTTAGAGAGTGACCTTGACAGTTCTGAGGCCTCCTCCTCAGGAATTCTGTACACTGTTCCTCAACTGGGATTTGCTCAGTGTCACCTTTCCCTTGGCTAGACCAGGGTTGTGGTGTTTTTGTTGTGTTATTGTCGTTGCTGTTGTTTTGAGGCAGGGTCTCACTATGTAGCCCAGGCTGGCCTCAAACTTGCAGTGATCCTCCTGCCTCAGCCTCTTGGGTGCTGGGTTTACAGGTGTGCACATGGCCAGCTCTGGGATTGAGTATTGTGGGAAGGAAGACGACACAGTTGGGAGCCATCCTGATAACCTCCCATCAGCAGTACACAGTCAACATGAGTTACAGCTGATGCTGATGCGGCGTTTGTCAGGTCTCTGAGAAACAACTCTTCTCCCCCATTCCGTGCTCTGGAGCCTCCCACCCTGTGCACCATTCCTCCCATTACCACTTTCCAGTATAAACTCTTTTATTTCATACTTTGGGGAAAATTCCACACCGCACTGTTCTGTTGCTCGTTTTTGTTTTTTCAACTTTTGCCCCTGGGAACACTTCTCTTGACTCCTGTGTCCCCTGAGCACAGCCCCATTGGTGGAGAGCTTTGTGGCTCTGCAAATGCCAAGCACACAGTGCTGCCACTGAGCCCCACCCCAGCCCTTCTGGGGTTCAGCACATTGCCCCTCTGGGCATACCAGGTGTTCTAGGTTCACTGTGAGTACTTTCAGCCCCAGCCCTAGAATCATCTTAGTACCATTTCTAAAATGTTTCCTGCAAGTCTACAGTTATTTCAAACTTTAAAATATGTGAATCACTATACTTTTTTGGAAAACTATCTGACATATTAAAATCCTAGGATGCAGACCACAAATATGAACGCACAAATGGAGATGGGTCCTCAAGGTTTCTTATAGCACTCTGATAGAAAACAAAAGCAAAACTAAAACGCAAGTAAATTCCTAGCAAGGCGCAGCTCAGTCAGCACCCGCCCCTGGGAAACAGCTGGAAGGTGAGGTAGCAACAGGCACCAGGAGTTCCTCAGAATGCAGAGGTGAGGCTCAGTCTAGTCAGCGTGGGTGGGGCGGTACCTGGGAGCAAAGGGATGCAGAGGAACCTGTTTGTTTGTTTGTTTTGAGACAGGGTCTCACTATGTAGCCCAGGCTGGTCTGGAACTCTGGTCTGGAACTCACAGCAATCCTCCTGCCTCAGCCTCCCAAGTGCTGGGATTACAGGCATGCACCATCATGCCCAGCGGGAGCAACCTTTTTAAACCACCACAGTTCAGTGTGAACTCAAGGTCCTGATGCCTGGGGTGAGCTTTACATTCATCTTCATACATTTGCATTTATACACACACACACACACACACACACACAACCTACATCATGAAATGTTGAAAATGGACACCAAAAAAGATCAATGTACTCAAATTTTAATTTGTAAAATTTATTAAAACTGTTTGCCTTAAACTAAGAAGCACCAGTACATCTAAGGATACATGTCCCACTAGGAGAAGCAGGTGACCGAGTGTGGGACCTGCCCGTGCAGCTTGAGAGGAGGACTAAAAGCATGAGGTAGACAGGAATGTACCCACACCGGGAGACCTCAGTGAGTCACCGTGACAGGAGAAGAAACTGTTCACATCCATCACCCTGTAGGCTGGGACTAGAGGGAAGAGTAAAGGGCGTTTCTTTACAGGCCCCTGTGAATCTTACAAGCACCCTGCACACATACCCGTTTGTAATTAAAGACAGTAAGGTCCATACAAAGTCCGAGAAGCCTCCACTGACGGCAGCACACCAGCACTCTCCACCGTGGCTGCGGCAGACCCCATGTCCCAGACTCAGCTCTCTATGGTCCCCACGCTGAAAACCTCAGAGACGGGGCCTGCGAAGCCCTCATGGCCGGCAACACCCGACATGGATTCATCTGTGCCAGGGCCTCTGCGTGCCACGATCCCCGCTGCAGCCAGAAGCCTTGGCTCAGGGACTCAGGCGTGGAGATGGGGACGTAAGGATGACAGTCCCAGCCCCCAGCTAAAGGGGTGCAGTGGTCAGAGAAGTGACGCCCAGAGCTAGGAGCAGCCATAACCAGAGGCTCAGGTGCTCCTGCTGATGGTGACCACAAATACCATTAATGCGCCACAGATTCTGGGGCCTCAAGGCTCTGGTGAAGAAGGGGCTGTGGCAGTAAAGCCCCATTCCAGGGCTCTTCCACTCAGCTCCGGGGCCTCACCACCATACGTACCCTTCTTGTTTGGGGCCACCCAGCCCTCCCACCACTCCCCGCTGCTCCTCCAGCTTGAGCAGCATCTGAGACCCTGGAATGGCCTCTGTCTGCCACACCCTGCCCTAGGCCAGAGGACCCTTCCCAAACTCCCAGGTGCTTCCCTCAAGACCCCCCTGCTTCAGCCTGGACTCAGCACCCGCCTGCCCACCTCCCCTGCTCCCTCCCCTTGGCTCAGCAGGGCCTGAAGAACAGAGCGAGGGAGAGGTGGGACAGTGCCCAGAGTGGGCTCCAGAACCGTGGCAAGCCCAGGCAGGCGGTGGCCGGCGTAAGTGCAGGTTGGCCCCGTTCTGAAATGAGTGTCTTTATTGCTTGTACCGTACAAATACAGGGAATAAGGCCAGTGGGGAGCGGGAAGAGTTGTCAGATAAACCACATACACACACAGAAAGGAAAAAAGACCCCCCAGACCCAAGCTCCCCTAACCCCCACATGCCTTTCTGAGAACTGCCTAGTATGGGAGGTGGGACAGGGAGATCGAAATCACAAAAACTAAATTCCAAATACCCCAAGACATTGAGGGGTGAGGGGAGGGGGCAGGGCACCAAGGCACCCACTCCCCCCAGGGGATGAAGCGCTCAGGCCGGGGCAGGCCCGAGCCCACACACGCCACACACACTCGAGGGCCTGGACACGCTGCCCTCACACACGTGCACACACAGCCATGTGCGTCTGCACCACGACGCAGTCCACGGCACGGATGCGGACTCTTGCTCATGTTCACCTTAAGGCTTCAGAACGTGGGCCCTGGAGATGGGGAGTGGGGAGGGGGCTTGAAACCCTGTTTGCAGAGGCTCCCACACCCCAGTGTGTACCAGAGATGCCCACCCTACTCCCTCCTTGACCCGAGTCCACTGGGCCCAATACTGTCTCTGTGAGAGATGTGTAACAGCTGAGGCTGGCGCCCCTCTGCCCCAGGCAGAAAGAAGAGGAGACCCTAGCTCCCACCCTCCAAGGGGCTAGGCCAGGTTCCGGGTCCAGCAGGAAGTAAGGCCTGCTGGAAGGAAGCCCTAGTAAGGCACGGGGCTGGGGGTGGGGCAGGCAGGCTGCCCCCAAAAGCTCCTCCTGCTTTACCCACAGGTCAGGAGAGCAGCTCAGGGGACAGGGGCGGGCATGTCCCTTCCTGGTTCCCTACATGATAGGTCCAAGGAGACCAAAGCCTCTGGTCCCATAGCTTCCAAAGGCCCTCTGCCTGTCCCTGGACATTATTGCTTTTTTGTCCCCAGTGGGGTGGCACTGGGTGGACTGAGGCCTTTGAGCCAAGCCATGGGACATGAAAGGCCATTGGCACTGTCTACTGGGGCTGTCTGGAAGCAGCCTCCATCCAGAAGCAGCAGCAAAGGCAGCTGCCCATGAGTGTTCAGCCTGAAATCCAAGCCAGCCCCGCAGCTCCACACTTTGCCCTCACCAGGGTTGGCGTTGATTAAAAACTGGAACCTCTCTATCCTCCCAACAGCCCACCCTGGGGCGGGAGGCGGACAGTCCCGCAACACTGGTCTGGGCACAAAGGGGAGGCTGGCGGTGAAGGCTGCGGGAGCGCCGGGGGCAGGCAAGGACTGAAGGAGAGACTGGAAATTGGGAGGGAATAAGGACGGGAACACAAACCAAAAAGGCAAAATAAAAAGTTTTTCTTAAAAAATCCACCCAGGCAGTGGACAGCGAGCACAGATGTGTCCTCTGCAGGCAGCGGCTGCTCACTCGCGGATGCTGGCTGAGTAGGAGAACTGGGGGAAGTGCGTCCGCTGGTCCAGCTCCAGCGAGCCCAGGCTGTCATCTGCAGGGTCAGGTGGAGGTGGAGTGGGGTGACCGGCCTGCAGATGGCCAGGGACACCCCACCACACTCCCCAGGGGACAACCCTCGGAAAAGGTTGCAGTGGGACTACAGGACGAGCCCTCAGCCAGCTGGGCTCCCCCTGAGAATGGACAGGGCCAGCTCAGCAACCTTGTTCCTGAAGGAGCCACCCCCACCCACAGCCCACGTCCCAGACCAGCCTCAGGTGGCCTGTTTGGGACGCACCTGCAAACCCACCCGGCCCCGACATCCCCTTCGTCCCTCCTCTTCCTCTTCCCCCCGCCACCACCAGGCTCCAGCTTAGATGGCTCCAGCTGAGTGCCCTGCCCTGGCCTGCTCACTCCACTCCACCTTCCGCATGTGGCCAGCGGACTTTCTTGAGCCTGGATGCGCCTGATCCCTTCACCCAAAACCCTTCATGCTCCCCATGCGAAGGAACCCCACTCAGCCAGGCATGATGGCACAGGCCTGTAATCCCAGCCCTCTAGGAAAATGTTCAAATGAGAAGGAGAATGAGGGAGGGGGGAGAGGGAAAAGAAGGAAGGAAGGGACAAAAAAAAAAAAAAAAAAAAAAAAAAAAAAAAAAAAAAAAAAAAAAAAAAGAATAGAAGGAAAATAAATGAAAACAAAAGCCTTTGTAAATAAGGAGAAGAGGGGTTGAAGGAAGGGAAAAGGAATGGGAAAAATAAAAAGAAGAAGCAAGCTATGTCATGTATGGGTACAAATGTCCTATGATGACTGTGATCATTACATATACCTAAAATGTACCAATAAAATATGTAATAAAAAAAAAAGTTAAAAAAAATTTCACACTGAGGAGTTAGCTCAGCAGCATAAGTACCTGCCTAGCAAGCATGAGGTGATGAGTTCGATTCCCAGTACCAAAAAATTAAAATTAAAATTAAAAATTAAAAGTTAAAAATTAAAAAATTTAAAAAATCCCAGCTCTCTGAGAGGCTGAGGAAGGAAGACAGCAAGTTCAAGCCCAGTCTGGACAACTTAGTGACTTAATGAGATCCTGTCTCAAAAATAAAGGGCTGGGGATGGAGCTCTCTATTGTGCACAAAAACAAAACAAAACAAAACAAAACAAAAACAGATCCTCATTCCCCTGGGTGGCCCCTGCGGTCCTTTCTTGACTCTGACCCCCATGCCCCGCGACCCACCCTGAACTCTCTCTGTTCCCCCTGTAGACAGCTCCTCGACTGCAATGATCTCCCTACCACCGGCACCCATGTGGCACTCCCGGGGATGACATTGGCTTCAGGCACTCCCTCCGCTCTCCCCCAGGATCCTCGATCCTACACAGGCCCTGACCACTCTGGGCTGTTCCCCCAACCTGGACTGCTGGCTCAGTCACTGCTGTCTCCAGTCCAGCTTGGGTGGGTTCACAGTAAGAACATAGACAGCGGAAGACTCAAAAACTCAATCTAGCCCAACAACTGGCGTCTCCTGCCAGAGCTCTGTCTTAGTGTCTGGAATGCACCATGGTGACCCTCACCGGGCCCAGAAAGGACCAACAGCATATGGCCCTATTCACAGATCTTAGGACAGACTCCCCAGGTACAGAGAGGATGGCCTGCGGGGTCCTCCTGGGGAGCTGGATCCACCTCACCTCCACCCCACCAGGCCCAGTGGCCCACTGGCCCAACACTCACAGCGGTCCGGGGGTGTGATTGTGATGGACTGGGCGGTGAACTCATCATCGAAGTACCTTGTGTCGACCTCAGAAGTGACCTGAGGCTTGAAAGGTGGCAGCAGCTATAGAGGACAGGAGCACATACTCAGGGACCGGGAGGACAGGCCCCAAGCCAGCTCGCCTGTGACTGGCCAGGCCCCTGGAGCTCCTGCTGGGGCAGGGGGATGCTCACCTTCTTTTGCACCACATCCTGCCAGTTGATGTTGAGGAAGAACCCGTGCTCCATGACCTCCTTGGCGTCACCGGGCCCCCCACCGAGCCTGGGCGGAGACAGCCATCAGCACCCACCTCCCATGGCAGCTGGCACAGCCTTAAGATTCTGGCCTGACACAAACCACCACACCGCAGAAGGGGAAAAAGCTGGAGGGAGGGAGCTCTGGGTCCAGCGTCACAGCGGGAAGCCACCAATCAGGACCCAGGCGGACTTGCAGCCTGCCCTCACCCTGAGTCCAGGAAGGGAGGTGACAGGGCAGGTTTGGAAAACGACTTATTCGTATCCTGCTCAGCTACATGTAACTCAGTGACCGTAGGCCAGGGACAGTGCTGCCACACCCCTCAATGTCTCCATAAATCACCAGTGTAGGTGTAGTGTCAAGGACTGACCCAGAGTACGAAAATGCCCTCCACATGCCACTTGTAGGGACCATCAGAGGCTGCACAAGGGACAGTATGTACTGGGAACCCAGAGGAGTGTTCCCGTGGGCACTATGGCTACCAGGCCGAGGGACAGTGGCAGAGGGGCACTGGGCTGGGTGGGGCAGACACCAGCCCTCACCTCTGTTTGGGGTCCTTCTTCAGCAGCCCGGCCAGCAGGGACTTGGCCTCAGGGCCGAGCGTGCGCGGAAAGCGGATCTCCTCCATGAGGATGAGCTCGAAGAGGCGCTCATGGTCCTGGTTGTAGAAGGGCAGGCGACCACACATCATCTCGTACATGACCACGCCCAGCCCCCACCAGTCCACCGCACGGCCGTAGTCGTTGTCCTCGAGGACCTGAGGGGTAGGGACAGTGAGTGGCCGGGCCCACGCCAGGGGCAGCGGGGAAGGTGTGAGGTCAGTTTCACCCTCGGAGGGCCCGAGGGAGAAGGCACACAGGTCTGAGGGGCCCTCCACCCTTGGCATATGAGTTCCTGTGTCCCCCAGCCCCAGGCACCTCAGGCGCCAGGTACTCCGGGGTCCCACAGAAGGTTTTCATGGTGGCCCCGTCACTGATGCCCTCTTTGCACAGGCCGAAGTCAGTAATCTTGATGTGGCCATCTTTGTCCAGCATGAGGTTCTCCAGCTGTAGGAAAAGTCAGTTTACAAGACACATGTCCTCCTACGGCTCCCTGTCATCCCAGCCTTGCCCTCTAAGGGGTTGTGCCCTGAGGTGTTAGCTGTCATGCCAGGGGCTCCTGGGCATCAACTTTCCTGGGGCTAGGATGGCCACAGTGTGTGCAAGGGAACATACACACCACTAGGGCTAAGCATTCACCCTCGAGCTCAGAGGAAGACCAGACCTAACACCGTTCTGCGCTCTGGCCACCTGCTAAGGGAAGACTGCAATTTCTTAAGGTCTAGTGCCACTTAAGGGCACTATCTTTCTTGTATGTTAAATATTTTTCCTTTAATTATGAAACAGACACCAGGAAAGAACAAAAAATAAATAAATAAATAAATGAGCACTGTAGTGGTGCCTTTGTGCAACTTCCACTAGGTCAAGAAATAACATCGGGAGAGCCCTGGGACCCTTATGTGCCCCTTCCTAGTTATTAGACATCTCCCATCTCACAAGTAACTTAATTCCTTGCTTCTCTTTACAGGTTTTTTCCCTTTGTCATGCCAGGGATGGAACCCAGGGCCTCTGCACACCAGGCAAGTGCTCTGCCACTGAGCCACATCCCCAACCCTTTCTTTCCGCAGGTTTTAACACTGACGAGTATATCTGTAAACAACACCTCATCCATTCTGGCTTCTCCCCATGGTAACACTAGCCTACAAGGTGTGTCCACACTACTGAGTAGCTGTAGTCCAATCCTGTTCTGCTGCTGGGCATCATGTATGTGAAGAAACCACACGCATCTGCCCCGTGCCCTGGCGGGTGTGTGGGCTGGTGTGAACGGTACTGCCCCGAGCAGCGCGCACACGTGCCGAGGTGAACAAGCTGTTCTGCTGTGGTGGACACTGCCCTGCTACTTTCCAAAGGGTTCCTGCAAGCTGAGTGCACACCTTGGCTCAGCACTGGAGAGGCTGAAGCTGGACGATCACTGTGAGTCCCAAAGAAAGCCTGGACTAGAGCACTAGACCCTGTCTCAAAATATCCTAAACATTTTTTTTTTTTTGGTACCAGGACTCAAACTCACAACCTCGTGCTTGCCAGGCAGGTGCTGTGCCACTGAGTTGTATCCCCAGCTTGTGCCAATGGACACTTTGACCAACAGCTGGGACTGTTCACAGGGCTTTCGGAAAAGTCCTTGCCACAGAACCATGAGGCTGACTCCTCGGTGTGAACTCCACACGTGTGCCACCCTGGCCCTCACTTGTGCTCGCAGCTCCCCACCCCCAGCCACCTGCTCACCTTGATGTCACGGTACACCACGTCCCGTGAGTGCAAGTACTCGAGAGCCGAGACGATCTCTGCACCATAAAACCGTGCCCGATCCTCCGTGAAGACTCGCTCCCGGGACAGGTGGAAGAAGAGCTGCGGGAAGGGTGGGGAGCAGGTCAGGCCCTGGCCCCACCGGGGAGGGGGCCCCACAGCCATCCTTGTGACACGGTGCCACAGGGGCTAAGTAAGGGATGGTGAATTGAGAAGAGCTCACAGGAAGGAAGAAAAAAGAGCAGGGGATAAAGAGTGACGACAATCAGCAGGTCCCAATGAGAGGACCTGGGGGACAGGAGGAAGGGACAGGTGAAGGAGGGAGTGACAGCAGGAAAGCAAGGAGAAACACAAGTACAAGTAAGTGACAATAAACTGTGAGCAAGATCAAATCAAACGAAACAAATGAATGAGCCAGTCTAGTAAGTCCACCTGCATGCAGAGAAGGGGGTGAGGGACAAGTGGGTGACAATGGGACGGAGGACATTCATTTGCACAAGGAGGGGAGGACACAGGGATCAGAGAACTGGTAGACTTGTACCCTTGCATGTTTTCTTCGGAGCCTCTAAGAACATCCTTCCGCCCAGCCGCCCCACAGCCTCACTCCACGCCCTTCTGGACCCAGTTTGGATCCTCCCTCCAGCAGCTCATCCACTAGCTGTATGAGCCTGCAAAGCCACTTAACCTCCTGAGTCTCAGTTCCTCCAGCTACAAAATAGAGATGATGCCACCTGCTTTGGACAGCAGGGCAGGAGGTAGGCCTTGATTACATTCACTATGCCTCCCTCCAGCCGTTCCATTGAAGGCAGCTCCCCGCCCCCAACAAAGCCATACGGGAAGTCGGGCCAGGGGCTGCGGCTCACCTCCCCACCATTGGCATACTCCATCACGAAGCACAGGCGGTCGTGGGTCTGGAAGGCGTACTTCAGTGCCTGCGGAACGAGGGCGGGGGCACTGGGGTCAGACACGGGGAAGGGGAGGGCTCTGCCCAGATTCTACACACAGATGGCCCTACTCCCCAGACAGCAGGAGCCACAGGAGTCCGGCAGATTGGTTCAACTCCCAGGCACAGCTAGGGAGAAACCAGAACTATGACTTCTTTTGCTTTAACAGTAAAATATACTAAACATTATCCCTTGCACGTGCATGCACACGCGCACACACACACACACCATGTACGCTGTGGCTGGCCACGTTTAGAAGGTGACTCCACAGACAGGGCAGTCAAACTGTCAAGCAACAAAGAGTAGTTTAGTTCCCAAACTATACTCTAGGAAGCTTGACAGAGGATTCTTCAAAGATCCCCTTGGAAACCCCAGTTACAACTCTGTAGTACCCAGTGCTAACTATCCCTGAGGTACCTTGTTAGAGCTCATTTGAACAAACATTATGACTTTACAGGATACCTGGACAGCAACTGAACTAAAGAAATGGCACACAGAGCTGGGCATGTGGTACATGTCTGTAATCCCAGTAACCCGGGAGGCACAGGCAAGAGGATCACAAGTTTGATTCCAGGTGAGGCAACTTAGCAAGTCTCTAAATAAACAAATAAATAAATGGGCTGAGGATGTGTCTCAATGCAAAGCCCTGGGTTGCTCGGCCACCTTCAATCCAGTCCACTGAACTGACACCCACCAGCCCTGATGGAGACTATGGCCCAGAAGATATCTCCGAAGAGGTACTCACTTGGCCTAACTGGACAGGAGACACAACAATAGCACATTATGCAATTTTAAAATCAAAACAAAATGCAAATATACTCCTGCTTGGATGAACTGGGCTAAGTGCCCCTCACTCAGAGAAACAGCAGCCACACTCTCTTGGGGTCATCCTGTCAGGTGATTTCACTGGTACCTAAGGTGCCTACATGAAGTCAATGTCTATGAAGATGACATCACCCCAGTGCTTGGTTCAGGCCGACCCACACAAGGCCGTCCACTGGAGCGGCAGGTCTGGGCTTCTTCCCTGAACTCCTTCACTTCTGGACTGAAGTAAAGGTCCCCTCCTACTGCCTGAGAAGGTGGGTGAAACTCACAGTGAGGAAAGGGTGCCTGGTATTCTGGAGGACCCGACTCTCCGTGACTGTGTGAGCGACTTCATCCTGTGGACAGAGAGTGCGAGTGAGTGGCCGGAAGCAACGCCACGTCTACCTGCCTCATCGTCAGTTTTAACAAAGACAGAGGAGCAAGAACTTGGAGAGCTGCAGTTGCATTATAAAAGCAAAAAGAATGATGGGAATATGATAGGGCCATCTGCGAGCTCTAACTAAATAATGGCCCCAGATAAGGATAATCAGTGGCTTCCTTAAAACCACAAGGTGAAAAGTCAGTGGGAACTTTACAACGGAAGGATGAGGGCTGTGCCACTAAACCCAGGCCAACTGCAACATCCTGCTATAATCTGGATCTTGAATGTCCCCTAAAGGCTCAAGTGTTGATGGCCTGGTCCTTAGCACCAGCAGGTGATGGAACTTCTAGGAGGTAGGGTCTAGCAGAAACAAGGTAGGTCACCGGGAAAGTGCCTTCAAAGTGGAACTAGGACCCCCACCATGATGTACTGTGCCAGCACAGGTCCAAAGCAAAGGAACTAAGCCGTCATGGCTTGAAATCCCTGAAGCTGCAAGTCAAAATAAACCTTTTGTCCTTACAAGTTGTTTATGCCTGTTATTTTGTCATAATGATGCACAGCTGTCTAGCATACAGCCCTACAGAGGGAACAAGCAGATGTTATGAGACCCCTGAGATGCCACAGAGGATGTGGGAGTCAGCAGCTATAACACGTTCTTGCCCAAAGAAGGAACTGGATCTAATCAAGGCTGTAGAGTAAAGCAACGCTTCTCAGGGTGTGGTCCTCACACAGGCTGCATCAGCCCGGCCTGGGAACTTGTAGAAATGCAAATTCTCAGGCCCCACTCCAGCTCCACTGAGCAGAAACTTGGGGGTGAGGTTGGAGGTGGGGGACCACCCCTGCCTCACAAGCCCAACATCAGGTCTGACCAAGAGCAGGCCCACCAGGAGAGCTTCCAAACCTCAGCCACTCGCCACTACCTGGACGCTGGCTCTCCCTTGGGCACATCTACCTCTGGCGTATGTCTAAAGTCATTTTCTGCCATCATGACTGGTGGGTGCTGTTAAACCTCTTAGAATGGGAAGGACCCCCCACCCCCATGCCGCTTCCACAGTAAAGAATGATGTGGCCCAAAATATCAGTGTACTGAGGCTCACAAGCCCTGCTTGGACCAACTGTGTCAGAACTAAGTTTCTTTTGTTGGATATGGTCACAGTGCTGCATATTTTTAAAACTCTTCATCCATTAAGGCACATTTTTAAAAGTTTGTATGAGTGAAAAGATATGATAGCTAAAATATGCCTTAAAATATTCCAAAACCAAAAAAGGGAGGGGAGGGTAGAGCTAATGAAACAAAACTGAATTGTTTTAACAGAATCACTGCTACATGGTGGTCCATTGTATTTTTCTTCTTAAAAATCTAAGTATGTTTGAAATTTCTACTACAAAATCTGTTAAATAAGACAAAAAAATAAGAATTCCATTTATGACCTAGCTTCCAACAGCCTCCCCAGGTCTTTTATCATGGTAACGGCCTCCTTCAGGCCTTGACAGCACCTACTGAGTGAGGCCCCTGCACTCTCCACAGGTGGAGAGTGGGAGCTAAAGGCAGGCCAATTCCTCACAGGGCTCAGGCTCCCCTTCTCTGACAGGGGACTTAGGGAACTGAGTCCCAGGACAAAGGGTAAATGAAGCTATAGCAGCAGAAGGGCACAGTAACACTGTTTCAGCCCTGCAAGCACTCCCAAGTACCGTCCTGTTTCAGGTTGTGGCCCCTGATAAATCACGAGGGCAGAGGGGTAGCTCAGTGGTAAAGCACATGACTCTCACGCACAAGGCCCTCGATTCCACCCTCAGCACCACACAAACAAGATAGGAGCTCAGTGTTTTGGAGTGAGCTGTACTAGACCCTAGTAGACCAGACCAAACCAAAATGGAGTCACTCAAGCTTAATTCCAAATAATCACAAAGAAACAAAGAAGTAGCTAGATCCCAAGACAGGGTAGTTTTTCCTGAAAACAGGAATGTCCAGTCTACCTGAGTGTGATAAGGAAGTCTCCTCTGCTTTAACTCCTACAAAGAGTAACCTGAAGTAACCCGATGTTAACCAACTGGCCTTTTCCCCCTTGTTGCCACCTTACAAAACCCACTGTTTGCCATTGTCCAGCGGAAGCTTTCATTCTGTTGGGAAGAATGGAGTCTGCCTCAATTCATGAATCACAAAAGCCAATTAGATCTAAAACTAAATCTGTTGTCATTTTGTCTTCTGACAGCCCCAAAGAAACGACAGTACGGCAGTCCTCAGCACACCCACCTTGGCAATGATGACTTCCTTTCGCAGGATCTTCATGGCATAGTAGCGGCCAGTGGCCTTCTCCCGCACTAGGATGACTTTGCCAAAGGTGCCCTTGCCGAGGAGTTTGAGATAATCAAAGTCATTCATGGTCTGTGGGGTGGAGAGAGAGCAGGGTCAGGCAGTGCTGGCATTCGGCCCATGGAAGGAAGTTTTAACAAAGAAAAAGGAAAATCAAAAGATGCTGGTGCCCTGGCAGAGGCTCAAGTGGGAGGGAGCGCTGGGCAGCAACTGTCCTGAGCGGCCTGCAGCCCCAGGCTCTCCCAGGCACAGGCCTTGGATGTAGGGCCTTGGAGCTCTCAGTGTGGAGAGAGCTGGGAGTTCTACCCAGGATTGCCCCTCGCCCCATGGTACAGAGCAGCCTCTGTGACAACCACCCCATCCCACTGTGCAGTCCCTGGGAAGAAGCCCTGCACACTTTGCATGGAACCAAGGGAGACAGCGCCAGCACAGCCCCAGCCCCTGGCCGCCTGCCCCAGTGCTTACCACTTTAGCCCGTGCCTTGCTGACTGCCACTTCCATCTCCTCGGCCGTGGAAGAGTCACTTGGGGAGCCACACTTGTAGTCCATGGGATCCTCACCAGGGACTCGCTGCTTGAGGCTGTTGGCAACCATCTGGATGGCCCGCATCCACTCCTCCCTGTTTGGGGACACACTTGAGTCCCTGGCCTCAGGGCTGGGAGGGCTGAAGGTCACCTCCCAGAGAAGTCACAGCCCCACCTCCTCCAAAGGGACAGCAGACACCAAACTCCTCTAGGGACTCTGGGGAGCAATGCCTGAGCTAAGCAGAGCTGATGGGGCCTTACTGACACCTTATAGGCCTCTTGCTTGGGGTGGGGAAGTGTACCAAGAGATGGATCATCCATCTCCCAGGAGAGGCCTGACAGCACTGAAATAATCAAAGGGGAGGCTGCTTTTGTTCACAACCCCTTGACAAGGAGCCACCACCCTGAGCCCTGAATGCAGAAGTGCCAGCGCTCCTCTGAACTCCTCCAGAACAAATGACCAGTTCAAGTTTACAACTCACTGATGAATTGTAAAGGAAAAGCAAGAGTAAAAGAAAGCATCCAAGAGCCAAAGCAGCTAAGAATCTTACAAGGCCAGAGCTGGCCGGCAGGACTCCCTAGAGAGGACAGATCATCTGCCACGCAGGGCCTGTGCACACCCAGGCAGCACAGTGTTACAAGATGCTGGGAAAAAACTTTTTCAATACTTACAAACTAACTTTCTTTCTGTAAGTGCAAATGACCAGACAAAAAAGAAAAAACTATTAAGCTAATGACTACCCACATGCCCCCACTTTTGACCTACCGTATAGCAACCTTAGACAGTTCAACCCAATGCATTTGAATGCCTGTCTACTGTGCTTGTGCCTGAAAAAAAACACAACTAGTGGGAGAAAGAAAATTTGTTCACTAAGAATGAGACAATTCAAAGAGCGAGTAAGCAGGCAACTTCCCAAATCCTGGTGACTGAAATAAACCGCAGTGAGCATAGCCAGTTCTGTCAGGAGCCAAGAACCAAGAGCAGGCCGAGCCCTTCACACACATCTTCCAGAACCACCCTCATGGCAAGTGCTGCAGCTCTGGCGCTGCCCAGGCACTAAGGCCCCTGCCCACAGACCCCAGGGCACAAGTAGAGAGATTATACCACAAGCCTGAGCCTGGTCCACCCTGGCTTTAGAGTGCCTCCGCCTAGGACTGCTTCCCTGGGGGGCAGCAGGACCACTTCCATTCCTCTCTGCTCTACAGCACAGTTTCCCATGTTCTGACACTGGTGAACACAGCCACACCTTAAAGCTGGCAGTCTATCATCATTTAACTGAGCACTGCTATTTCTTGGTATTATATAAAAGTGTGTCTCCCAGATGGTAGCATCTTAGACGTACTGCAGCACGCCACTCATGCTTCGCACAGGGTTCTTGTGGGACAGTGAGATCAAACAGGAAGCATCTACACAGTTAGAGCTGAGAGAGAGGCAGGTCTGGGCGAGAGCTTAAGGGAGCTAGATAGCTCGCACGAAAAAAGGAAGGTGCAGAATGGTATAGAGTCCTATACCATCAGAGTCAGAAAATAAAGACTTTCTGCTCACACAGGCTCAAGTACACACAAATATTCTGCAAGAGCAGTCAGGACTCTGGAGCCCTTATTGCCTCCAGGGAGGGGAACTGGGAGCCAGAGGACCCCGAAGAGGCGTCTATAATAAACACGAAGCACTCACACTTACTGACCACCCGCTACTGCCTCATTACAAAGGAGGAAACTAAGACACAGATGATACAAACGAATGCAAGAAAAAGTACAGTAGGTGCCCCAGCAGAAGTGCCAAACTCACAAAGGCCACTGAGCTCCCTGTGGGCAGGCTGTTGTCACTCAGCTCTGTGGCCAACTGAACCAAGCGAGCACTAAGCCTGGAGGGCCCTAGTAAGGCACAAGAGGTTCTGCCTTCTCAAACTGGCCTCCCTCACACATTTTCCCATCCTGCCTGGTAAGAGAGATGCACGAATATCACAGGACAGATGCATCGAGTGCTGACACACCACACCTCCCCACCAAGCAGAGACTAGGGGCCCCACAGCCCACACATCGGCCCTGTGGGGCAGGGATTTGCATCTGCTTTGAACGTGGTGCACCCCCAGTACTGTTACGGCGCTCAGTGAGTACCTAGGTAACTACCAAGCAAAGCAGCCCTGGGGCCTAGGCACAGTGAGGCCAGTGCAAGCTCAGGCAAAAGGGGGTTGGGCTCATCTCTCCCTGACCTGGTGCCTTCATGCAGTGTTTATTTATTTTTTTTTTTTTTTTTTTTTTTAACCCAGTGTTTTTCAACTAGTTTTAACTCATACCCTCTTTGGAATAAGTTGCAGCCTAAAACCCAATCCCCATATCAATATTACTGTTTTCCAAACAAGATCACGGAGAAGGTAGAAACACATCCTATGATATGCTTTATCAACCACAGCTGTCTTCTTAGAAAGTTTAAAATGTTGATTTTGCTGGGTGTGGTGGTGCATGCCTGTAACCCCAGCACTCAGGAAGCTGAGGCAGGAGGATCACTTCAAGATTGAGGCCAGTCTGGGCTACATAGTGAGTTCAAGGCCAGTCTAAAAATACATAGTGAGACCCTGTCTCAAAATAAATAAATAAATACATAAATAAAAATAAATAAAAGGTTGATTTTGAGGGTTAAGGGGGTGGACTGAAAATCATAGAGCTCCTAAGAAACATATGTAGCTCTCACACAGTGATTTGGAGAGACTGTCACCTGGGGTGGGTCAGGAGCACTCCTTGCAGCTGGTGACCCCGCCCTGTGCAGAGCTCTCACCTCATGCAAAGTGCTGTGCGGACAAAGACAGCCCAGACTGAGCCCACCAACCAAGAGCCACAGACACCATCCAGGATGCAGGAGGGGGTCAGGGTCACTTGGGCTCTCCTGCAGCCTGACCAGCTTCGGGATCCAAATGGATCAAGGTTGAATGGTTACAGCACTCAGGATTCAGAGTAAAAGCAAGGGCCTCTGTCCAGGACATTCCTCAAGGGTTTGCAACACAGTGTCTGGGGCGGAGGGGAGCTCCCACCCAAAGGGACCCCCCAGCAGGAAATCCCCAGGGAAACCGAACTGCTTTCTAGCCAAAAGACCACTAGAGAAGTAACAGCGGGGTGCATGGCCAGCTCCACAGATACCACCTCATTTGGTTCTCAAGAACATGGGGAGGAGCCCAGCACTCGGGAGGCAGAGACAAGAGGATCACTGCAAGTTCGAGACCAGCCTGGGCTACAAAGTAAGCCCAAGGCCAGCCTGAACTACTGCATAGCAAGACCCTGTCTCAAAAAGATGGCAAGGAGATGCCGATGTGGAGACTGAGGCCCACAGAGGTACAGCCACCTGTGGCAGTCACACAGGCAGACCAGGTCCACTCTGCTCCTCCCTGGCCCCATGCCACCTTTCCCAGGCCAGTGGTCCAAAGAAGCTGTGATTCCCAGACAAGGCTCAAGAGGATCAAGTGAGAATACTCTCAAGAAGGTTCATGGAGCTAGGTGTGATGGGACACACCTGTAATCCCAGCACTTGGGAGGCTGAAGCAGGAGGATCACTGTGTGTCTGAGGTCAGCCTGGGCTACAGAGTGAGTTCAAAATGAACCTGAACTGTAAAGTGAAATGCTATTTCAAAAAGACAAAAAAAGAAAAGAAAAGAAAAAAGAAGAAGAAGAAGAAGAAGAAGAAGGTTCACAGAGCAAGAGACATCATGCATGCCATGGAGCCCAGGGCCAAAGGAGAAGGACACTCCCCTCAGAGTTGCGACATGGACCACTTTCCACAGAGGCCCTCCCCCAGCAAACACTACCACCGACACCCCCACTGACAGAGACAGTCACTGTGCTTTGTGTGAATTAATGTCTTTCATCCTCCCAGCAGCCCAGGCAGCAGGTACTGCTAATGTCATTCTATAAATGGGAAGACTGAGACACAGGGAGACTGACATTTGCCTACATGCACAGCCAGCAAGCAGAGGACCAGGAACATAAACCAGGATGTTCCTGCATCACCCAGGAGCTCTTCCTCTACCAGGATACTTTCTGCAGCCTTCTTGTCTCTCACCTGGGCTCTGGGGCCATGGGAGAGACACTTGGGGAAGTTTTGTTTGCCTGAGCAACACCCAGCACACAGCACAGGCTGGGAGTCGGAGTCAGGACCTGGGCCTCAGTTCCACTGCACACTGGCTTGATGGCTCTGAGTTGGGCCCCACTTCCCCAGCCTCTGTCTGCCTCCTACATAATCCAGGGCCCAGTAGTGAGAGCAGACTCCAGAGCCAGTGGCCTCGGTGTGAACCCAGCTCTGTCTTTCCCCAAAGGCAACACTGCGCAGGTCCAGCAGCTGACTCGTAAAGTAGGCACTAGCAGGCACAGGGGGCACATGAAGCACTGGATACAAAGAACTTAGAACAGTGCCTGGCCACCAGTATCTGCTCAGTGCTTTCTATGAGTCAAGCCTTGTCCTGAACACTGAGGAGGCAGCAGAGAACATGTCTGAAAGGACAGTAGTGCCCCTGTTTAACCATGGTTTTGCTTTCCACAATCTCACTTACCTGCAGTAAGTGGTGATCCAAAAATACTGAGGGGCCTTTAATCCCAGCACTCGGGAGGCTGAGGTAGGAGGATCGTTGTGAGTTTGAGGCCAGCTTGGGCAACAACGCGAGCGCGAGGCCAGCCTGAGCTACATAGTGCGACCCTGCCTCAAAAAACTAGGGCCGGGAGTTTGGCTCAGTGGCTTAAGTGCCTGTCTGGCAGGCGTGAGGTTCTGAGTTTGATCCCCAGTGCCACAAAAAAAAAAAAAAAAAAAAAGAAAGAAAGAAAGAAAGAAAAAAAAATACTGAGTGGAAAATTCAAGAAACAATTCTTAAGTTTTAAGCTGCATACCACTCTTAATGTTGTGATGAAATATTGGATCATTCTTCTCTGTCCTTATTGCTAATTGCTTACTGTGCCTAATTTATAAGCCAAATCTTATTGCAAGTGTGTATGGATAACTAAAAACACAGCACATGCAGGGCTGAGTACTATTCAGCATCTCTGGGACTTGGAACACATCCCCCCTGGATGGGAGGGGACTACACAGCAAGGCAAGGACCAGAGGTAGACAGGGAAGGTCTCTCTGAGGAGGTGGCACTTAACCCAGGCATGATCTGAAGGACGTCACTGGAACATGGACTATCATCGGTGCCTACGACAGGCACCTGCTGTGAAATCAATGAGACAGAAGGACGGAGCCAAGTATATAGATAGCTGGGGAGGGAAAGGACCCAGGCAGTGGGAGCAGCAGGGGAGAGACTCCTGGGCAGGAAGAAGTCTGTGCGCCTATAGATGGCACAGCGAGTTCCAGCATCGCTGGGGTCAGCAGGAGAGTAGAAACCATGAGGGCAGGAAGGAGGACAGGCCCAGACCAGGACAGGAGGGAGTGGCTTCTACGGGCTACTTAGCTTAGGGATCTGGGTCTTAATCCTTAACACCACATGAAGCAGCTAAAGGGTATGACACAGGTGGCAACAGCACCGATGTCTGTGTCGAGTCAGTGGCTGCAGACCGGGGCCGCACCCTGCAGGTGAGGGGTGGCAGCACGGGAGAACAGTGAGAGAAACATGCCGGCAGCCTTGGGTGCCAAGACATTCCACGCTGTGGGCCCCGGAGGCATCTGCGCACTTCCTCCCTCATCTCTTGACAGCAGGGAGCTGAGCCCAAGAAGTGACAGGGCAGGCAGCCACTCTGCTCCAGAGCCTGGGCCCACCCTATGCCACCCTGCCCAATGTGTCTGACAGGAACGTTCAGTGAGGGGCGACTGAGCTCTCCCCCACCCAACATGGGAGTACGAGCTGACTGGGTCTGACCGCGTGGAGAGGCATTTATGGCTAGAGACATCTGGGGGTCCCTCTCTGCTCAGACAGCTTCAGCCTGTGTGTTAAGTAAATTACTACATGTATAATCCTTAGACTGGGATCTGGTTCACAAATAACTGGTTTTAATTATTCTTTTATTCATCCAACAAAACATTTGCTGACCACCTATTTATGTTCCAGGCACAAATACAATAAACATAGGGTGGGCGTAGTGGTACACTCCTGCAATCCCAGCACTCAAGAGGCCGAGGCAGGAGGATCACTTCAAGTTCAAGGCCAGCCTGGGCTACAACGAAAGCTCAAGGCCAGCTTAAACTTCACAGTGAAACCCTGTCTCAAAAAGACAAAAAAAAAAAAAAAAACCCCAAAACAATACATACCAAATACCACACTTGGTAGGCTGATAAGTTCTATGAAGGAAAATAAAGCCAGGTAAGGGTAGAGAGCTGTGGTGGGAAGGGCAAGACGCTCTGAGAAGGTGACAATTGAGCAGTAACTTTGAGAAGTTAAAGCGACAGCCATAAAGTCTCTGGGAAAGGGGGTCCTAGGCAAAGGGAATAGCAAATGCTGGTGCCCCGAGGCAGGAGTGTGTGCAGCACATGCAAAAGGGCAGGACTTGAAAGACATGGCACACACCCCAGTGTTGATTCCAAGTGTGACTAAAAGTCACTCACTTCTGAGCAAAGAAATTCCACAAAAAAAGGCTGCACTAAGCTAACATACTACTAAGCGCTCCTGTCAAAACTACGGGCCTGCAAACTGTTTCCGTAAAGCAAATTTTCGGGCTTTGTGAGCCACAGTTTGTGTCACAATTGTTACAGCAGGACAGAGCAGCTAGGGACAATACATAACAAATGGACATGGTCGTTTTGCAACAAAAATACCAACACAGAAGCAGGGCTGTACTCTGCCAGCCGGGGCAACAGAGCAACAAAGACAGGCACGGGGCAACAGAGCAACAATGCCAAAAGGCATTAGGGTGAAATCCAGAATATGAGACAGCCTACAAATCAACTAGCCTGGCTTGTCAAGAACATCAAATACCTCAGTCGAGAACACAGTGGGGAGAAAGACAAAGGGCAGAACTAGATTAAAACATGCAGGGGCCAGCTATGGTAGTGCACACTTGGAATCCCAGCACTCAGGAGGCTGAGGCAGGAGAACTGCTGTGACTTTTGAGGTCAGCCTGGGCTGCATAGTGAGTTCAAGGCCTGGCTGAACTACATAGCAAGACCCAGGCTCAAACACACAAACAAACAAACAGACAACAACAACAACAACAACAACAAAAACTGGTTAAAGAGTCGACATGCATCTTGACTATAACACTGGTTTCAAAATCAACCCATTAGGACTGAAACCTCCATGAACTGTGAGTTAAATAAAACTTGCCTTCCCTAAAACAAACAAATAAACCCAAAAGACAAAATTAACCCACTAGCTGGGCATGGTGGCTCACACCTGTAATCCCAGCACTTGGGAGGCTGAGGCAGGAGGATCACCATGAGTTTGAGGTCAGCCTAGGTTACATAAGCAAGTTCAAGGCCAGCCTGAATTGCATAGCAACACTGTCTCAAAAAAACAATAAAAACAACAAAATCGATCCATTTTAAGGCCAGAAATGGTGGCACCTGCCTATAATTCCAACATTTGGGAGGCAGAGGTATGAGGATCACAAATTCAAGGCCAGCCTTGGCAAATCAGTGATTTAGCAAGACCCTGTCTCAAAATAGAAAAGGGGCTGGGATGGAGCTCAATGACAGGCTCTGGGTTCAATCTCCAGTATCGGAAAAAACAAAACAAAAAACCGTTTTGAGGATAACCTGGGAAATTCAAGTATGGGATGGGTATATAAAGGAAATATATATTTGGATAAGTATTCCTTACTCAAAATGCTTGAGACCAGGCACACTTCTGACATCAGTTTTTGGTTCTCACAATATGTGCACAGACTTTACTATGTGGTTGACCATCTATAGCCTAAAAATCTAAAATGCTCCAAAGTGACACTCAAAGTTTCGTATTTTGCAGCATCACATTTCAGGTTTCAGATTTTCAGACTAAGGATGCTCAACCTGTATCTCAGGGGTGACAGGAGAAAATCCTCATTTGTAGCAGACACCTACTAAAGTAGTATGGAATAAAGTATGAACAGGTGTTCAAGATTCAGCACAAAAGAATGAAAAGGAAAGCAACAAAATCTCCAGCATAAAACAGTCAGATGAGGCAAACAGCAAAGGCACTGCAAGGCAGTACTGAAGTGACCAGGCAGTACCCAGCCCCCAGCGTGCCTCCTGTCAGTCTCACCACCCTGTCTCTCCCAGGGCTTAGGGAAGCAGGGACCTCGGGCCCAGATGGAGTGGGGCAGCAAGGGCAGCATTAGCCAGCTGTGAGCAGGGTAGAGGGGGTCTCCCCATTACTGGATTCCTGGCTCCTCAGGGTGGGGGTCAGAAATTGGAAGTTTGCTATTTCTGGGGCTGACCCAGTGGTTTCCTCTCCAGCACACAGCAAGAGGGGCTAAGAAAAAGAAAAGGGCAGGGCGACATTTCAGCACAGTCTCAGCAACAGGAGTCTCCCCACATTGAACGGCACCGATCATGCAAAAATGGAAACTAGACCATCTCTCTTGCCTACTAAAGCGCTCTGGTGGCTCCCCACTGCTCCTTTTCCAGGCTTGCAAACCATGTGCCAGGTTTGCTAAATCAAGGGCTTCCTGTTTATCATCCCCCTGAATCTCTTACCAACCCTGGGATAAACCCCAGTTTATTAAGTGCCTGCCAAGTCCTGCAGGGATCTCCATCTGAGGGCCAAAATCCTGGCAGGGCCCTCCAGCCTCCAGTGCCTCCATTTCCCCTCTTCCAAGGCTCCTGCTTCTTGATTCTCCGGTGATGCACAGCCTGCTGTGGTCCCTGGGACACACGAACTGTTTCACCCCCATGGCTCCCCATAGCTGCTCAGTCCTTATCCATGGACCGTGGCCAACTCCTAGCCATCCCTCAAAACTCATTCCAACACCCAGGTCCTAAGGACTTAGCAGTTTAGAGTCACTTTCTCAGGTGGCCCACGTTTTGGTTCCCAGTATTCAACTAACACCACAGCTGGCCCAGATGGCAATTCTGTTCCCCTTGGTGGGGCACATGTATTTTTAACCTCAGGGAGATATGCAACAATAATTACAGTATAGACTATGGTAGTACCTTGTGACACAGCATCATGCAGGCTGGAACTGTGCTGTCTAAGAGGGTAGCCACAAGGTATATGTATGGCCACTGAAACAGAATAAGCAAAAATTCCGTCCCGTCCTTCAGTTGCCATACTTCAAATGCTCAAGAGGCACACGCAACTAGTGGCCCCTGTGGTGGACAATGCAGACCTAGAGCATTCCTGATATGGCAGGAGCTCTCTTGAAGGGTCCCGTTTCAGGCTTCCTCAGTGGTTCAGCCAAAGCCATGCCCTACCAAAGAGCTTGGCGAGTGCTTCTGAAACCACAGTCCAAAAACATAAAGTGGGAGGGAAAACATTTGTCACTCACTACAAAGGGCCAAGTTCAGATATAAGTCAGAATAAGACCAGCTACCCAATAAAATAAGAGGTAAACAATATGGGCAGTTCAGGGGAAAAGCACACATGGCCCTTGAGGGTCAAACTCATCCAGAGAGAGACACGCGCCCTGCAATTTTCCTCTGCTCAGACTGGCAAAAATCCAAATGCTGGGAAACACTGGGCTGTGGGGACAGTCACAGACGTGGCCTGACAGACACATCCTTCAAATTTACAAACGGGTATTCCTGTGATTAGCAACCCTATGTCTACGAAGTCATCATCCAGACGGACCCATGCACACGGGAAACAAGGAACTCCACCATGACACTGCTTGTGCTGAGCCAAAGGCTGGGAACCTCCCCAGCTGCCATTAACAAACTGCTAAGTAAACCGAGAAACACAAGTGTCCAGCTATTAACACAAAACAAACACTGTGGTGACAGCAGCAGTTCTCTATACACGGAGGCGGAAGGGTTCCCCAAGAGGCACTGTAAAGCGAAAGCAGCAGGTTTGGAACTGTGTGGGTGACCACGACCTCCAGGGCGCCAAAGATCCCATCTGCTCTTCCAGCATGCGAAACTCGAAACCCAGTGGTTAACTGGGGAGGGAGGATGCACAAATGGGGAAGATGTGGCAGTGAAGGTTTGAGCTTTTTGTTTTGAGGAGCTAGGGGTGGAATCAAGGATCTCACCTGCTAGGCCACACCCTTAGCCCTTGGTTTGACTTTGAACCAGAAGAATCTACCATTTCTTCTGATTATTAAATGCTCTTTTTCAATGGGGGTGGAATCAAGGATCTCGCCTGCTAGGCCACACCCTTAGCCCTTGGTTTGACTTTGAACCAGAAGAATCTACCATTTCTTCTGATTATTAAATGATCTTTTTCAATGACACTCTCAACCACTGCTTTAGAACCAAGAGATACTCACCAGGAACACAGCTTCCCGACCCTCTGCAGATTGGCTGAGTAAAAGCTCTGCTAGGACTCTGTGGTGCCCTCAATCTGCAAACAGCCAGGTCTTCAGACCAAGAACCCCAGCTCTTCTCAGGGCCAGCTGGGGAACCCCTACACTAGAAGGGTTGCAGACTGGCCACTATTGCAGGGTACAGTGGGTATTTGTCCATCTGCACCCCTCCCCTCCCACCAGGCCTGGTCACTCTAATGGGCAGACATGTGCAAGGCCAGACTCACCTCTCATCTGGAGAGTCCACATGGAAAGTCCTCTCAATGACCGTGGTCCACTGCAGGCAGCGTATGACAAAGGTGTTAGGCCGCGGCCTCTCCGTCTTCATCAGCTGGCATTCTGCAATGGAGGGGGAGAGACAGTAGGGACAGAGGTCAGGGCCAGCCTGCAGCCCACAGTTCCCAAGCAAATTCCAAAGTGCTGATGGTGCTGGGAACCCTCGATAGACTGAGAGGCCGTGGCCTTGCCCTCACAAGGCTCAAAATACAGCATGCATAGAAAGCAACCAGACCACCAGACAATGAAGACTCAGTCCTCAGGGTTGGGATGGCAAACGCCAGAGGAGGCATCCAACCCAGCCTGGGGTATCCTTGAGGAAGAGGTACCTCTGAACTGAGCTCCAAAAGCCAAGGGAACTCAGCTGGTGAGGTAAGAGGGGTTCATCATTCCCAGGAGCCAACCCTGCTCCAAGTGTGAGAGGAGGAGAGACAAGCTGGACAGATGAGCTGGGGTTAGCCAGCAGGGCTCTGGAGGCCATGGGGAAGAGTCTGGACTTTGTCCTTGGGGCAGTAGGGGGCCAAGGAAGGGACATGAACAGCCCAAGACAGACACCACTGGCTGCCATGGAGGGTGAGGGTGGAGGCCAGGAGCCAGGGAGGAGACTACAGCAGGACCCAGCTGGAGTGGACACACCAAAGCAGAGTGGCACACAGGCAGGGGACAAAGGCAGCAGGGGAGGGGACAAGAGGGTACTTTGGACCAGGTCTCAGGCACAATAGGACCACTCCTGAGATGGAGACGGAGAAGGAAACTGGAAGGTCAGCCTGGGACAGGGTAAGCATGCAAGACCTAGGGGACACTCCGGAGAGAATGTTCAAGGAGGAGCTGGAGACAGGTAAGGTTCACGAGAAACACTAGGACTATCACAGGTATGTCACAGCCATCGGCACGTGGAGGACCCAGAGAAAGCTTTCCGCAGCACAGTGTGAGGACAGGGGTTGGGATTCCAGGGACTCTGGGGCTGGGGTTCTGGAGGGGTGAAGCTGGGGAAGAAGCTGCAGCAGGGACCTGGGGAGAACATGGGGATGGGGTACGCTGGTGAGTCTGAAGAAGGGGCTGCCTATGAAGCATTCTTAGCAGGTTTGATAACCAAGACATGGTGCCAGTCAGGTCTGCTGGGAAGGAAGCAGGAAGGGGACAGGAGGCCAAGGGCAGGATCGTGTTCTGCAAGGACTGGGCAAGGACTTTAGGTTTGGGAAGCTTGTCCAGCTAGAAAACAAATACCACTTAGAATACCACAGAGGTAACCAAGGACATGAGGTTAGCACTGTGATCAGCTGAGTAGAAAGCCGCAACCCTTTAGGTTAGAGGGACAGAGGGAGGAACTGCTGCCAGAGCAGGACGGAAACATGGGGCCAGGTGAAGCTGGAACTCCAGGCAGGGCCAGCTGTGCAGAAACGCCCTTGGTTTCTCGTCTCTCAAGCTCCATCTCCCCCTGGGACAGCCACACAGGGCCCAGCTGACAAGGGGGGACAGCAAGGGAATGGTGGGAACTAGACACAAGAACAAGGCCCAAAACAGGCCTCTAGATCAAGAATGACTGAGTCACTCCAGGTTCCTCCAAGACCTGCCAGCTGTTTGTTCCTTGAGCGCTCGCCCTGACACACACCTGCTACAGAGAAGTTGTTTAAGGGGGGTAATGTCTGGTCAGGAGCCTCAGGCCTCTCCTTATACCCAATGAAGGAGCCATCACTCTTCAGCAGGAAGTACCGGGGCCTCCAGGTCTTGATGTACTCCCCTGAAATGAGGTAGGAGGGAGACAGGTTAGGGAAAGGTTGTCCCAGGCAGACAGGCAGGCAGCCCAGCATGATAGTGACTCCCAAGGGACACAGCAGTGGGAGGAGAGTAGATGAGTGTCTCTCCCGGGGACCTCTCAAGGTGGCCTTGCTGACACAGGCATGGGCACTGGCCTGGCCCAAGTGATCCGCAGGTCACGCCTGGCTGGAAGGTGCCTCCAACAGTGCCCCGAGGCACCAGCTGCCTCAGCATGTGGCCAGAAGCAAGCTATCCCTACCAGCATGGGACTGTCCCAAAGAAGGCAAATATCCTGTGAGCCCAAACCCCATAAGGCTGACTGTCATCAACACAGTGATGCAGGTGAATCAAATGTCAAAATACTGCTGCGCTGGGGAAGCACAGCTGCTACCACACTCTTGGAGCACTCCTCAACCTCTTCCGCTTGTGCTGACCATAAACATGCAAACACGCGGCATGGGACCCACGTTAGTTTACAAGGAACCACTCCTCAGAGTGCTAAGGGTTAAAATGAGATGATGTAATGCACATCCACAGGAAAACTTACACGCGGATGTCACAGCAGTGTTACTCATAATAGTCAGTGGGAACAACCCAATGTCCATCAGCTAATAACATGGTGGGACCTACAATGGAATACTGTCTGGTCAAGCAAAAGAAAGGAAGTACTGATAATGAAGACAAACTATATCTTATGCTAAGTTCATGAAATCAAAGGACCACCAAGTACAGATGCTCACTGACTTATGAAGATTCAACTTCCTATAACAGTGTCAAAGAGATATGCAATCCATAGGAAGTATACTTCAAATTCTGAATTGTGCACCAGGCTTGGTGGCTCATACCCAGAATTCCAGCACTTGGGAGGCTGAGGCAAGAGAATTACTGTGAGCTCAAGGGAAGCCTGGCTACCTAGTGAGTTCAAGGCCAGCCTGAACTACATGGCAATACCCTCTCTCACAACAAACAAACAAACAAATAAAAAACACCAATTTTTGAGCTGCGTCTTTTCCCAGGCTAGTGGTACTAGTAAGATGCTCTCACAATGCTGGGTTCCCTGTCAGCCACACTAGCATGTGGGCACCGTGACTGCGTTGCTAAGCTACGGTGCTTGGCAGGTTACATATATTAAATACATTTTTAATATAATGATATCTTTAAATTATGGTGGGTTTGCCAGGGTGTGACCCCCATTGTAAATCATGCCAGTTAATCTTAATGTCATCCTCACAGAATGGAAAGACTCCTGTACAGGCGATTAGAGCAGGGTGGCACTGTACTCATAGGTGGACTGACTCCTGATGCTCCTAGCTGAAGGCGCGGTGAGAAGGTGGAGCCCAGCTGCAGGGGGGTGGGGAGGGTTGAGAAGGTGGATCTCTCCGTGGTGCTGCTCCCTCCCCAGTGCTCTCCTTCCCAGCCACCAGAATGTGACCAGCTTTACTGTGCCTTTCTGCCCTGCAGCCAGCTGACCACGGCCTTCCACAGAGCCCTCTGAAACCTGGAGCCAAATTAAGCCTCTCTTCCTAGAAGCTGCAGCGTTGGGTGTTTTGTCTAGGGAACTAAAGAGTTGACCAATACATAAGTCGCGCAGAAATCCACTTGGGAGGTACAGTCTGCGGGAAGCTGGAGGGCCACGGCCACCAGGATGATGGCAGGGTTCTCTTTAGGACGCTAAGATGTCCTAAAATTGATAGCAGTGTTGGCTGCACAACTCTGAAGACACTAAAAGCTACTACTACACTGTACACTTTAAACGGCTGAATTGTGAAGTATGTGAATTACATCCCAATGAGATGGCAACCTTGAAGCTCAGCTTAGGGCCCACCATACCACCAGCTCTCAGTAAATGCTCTTTGCCATCAGTGGACTACACAAGAACAGTGAGCCCAAAGCTGGGCGTGGGAGGCTGAGGTAGGTGGAACGTTGTGAGTTCGAGGCCGGCTTGGGCTACAACATGAGCGCAAGGCTGGCCTGAGCTACATAGTGCAACCCTGTCTCAAAAAAAAAACTAGGGCTGGGAGTTTGGCTCAGTGGCTTAAGCGTCTGTCTGGCAGGCATGAAGCTGTCAGTTCAATTCCCGGTGCCGCAAAAACAAACAAACAAAAAACAAAACAAAACAAAACAAAACAAAAGAACAGTGAGCCCAGTCCTGAGCTCCCACGGCACACCAGCAGGCAGGAGGACAGGATGGGCTCTGAGTTGCATTTGCTATGTGAAACCCCCAGTTAAATCACTTCACTTCTCACCGGGCATGGTGGTGCACACCTGTAATCCCAGAACTCGGGAGGCTCAAGCAGAAAGATTGCTCTGAGTGTGAGGCCAGCCTGGGCTACACGGTGAGTTCAAGGCCAGCCTGAACTACATAGCAAGACCCTGTCTCAAAAACAAAAACAATTCACAAAATAATTACTACGGTTAATGAATGCAGCAAGATCAACACACAATAAATCAGCTGTGCTTCTATACACCAGCAGCAAATAAACCAAATGGACATTAAGAAAACAATTGTTCCCAAACTAATAAAATTAAAAAAAAATTTTTTTTAATTCTATTTACAATAGCTTCCAAAAGAATAAAATAGGCATAATTTAACTGAGGAGGTAAAAGACCTCCATACTGTAACACATTGAGAAAATGGGTACAGTGATGCCCACCTATAATTCCAGCAACTCAGGAGGCCGAGGCAGGAGAAACACAAGTTCAAGGTCTGCCTCGGTAACAGTGAGATCCTGTCGTTGTGTCCAGAGGACAAGCACCACCCACTGCTCCATCCCAGGGGACAAGCACCACTGCCCTGCTGTGGGGAACAACTCTCTGGGATTTGTAAACTTCGTATTAATCAAACATTAGAAATACAAGGTTTAAGGAAAGGAAGACATTTTATTGGAAAGAGGGAAAAAAAAACAGAAGAGATAACTATCTTAAACAGATCAGAGTAGGGGACTCAGAAAGATGGAGGACTCGAGGGCCTTCGTCTTCAGCCCCTTTTATGACTGTGGCATCCCCACCTCCCCAACTTAGTAAATCCTGATTGGATATTTTAGGCTCTAGGGTCTTACTCTAGGTACCACTGTGTATGCACAAATTTTTATGTGGGCTTTGCTTTTTTTTATTGTTGTCCTATAGAAGAATTTATGGGTTTGTTAAAGGGCTTTACATAACAAGGTTAACAAGTAAAAGGAAATGTAGTGGGAGAAAAAATATGTATATTAAATAAGAACTGTCTTTTTGTTTTTTGTTTGTTTGTTTTTGGTTTTTAGGGTCTCATTATTTGGTCCAGGCTGGCCTTGAACTCACTATGCAGGTCCAGGCTACCCTCAAACTCATGGCGATCCTCAAGGCTCAGTCTCCCAGGTGCTGGGAGTACAGCCATGCACATTAGCCAAGAGCTGTCTTTTAAGTGGTCACCCTTTGTCTTCTCTGTAAGGTGGGGAGAGACAACTAGGCTGCTTTGGTTAGGGCACCTCTTGGCTTACCAGTTTTTGTCTTGTTAATTGTTTTCTCAGTAAATTTTAATTGTTTCTTGGTCTGGAATAGCCAGAAAGCCCAATGAGACTTTTCCCTGCTTATTGACTCCTTTTCCTTATACTGTTGCAAAATAAAAATGTCTGGGCAAATAGCTTAATGGCAAGGTTCTTGCCTGGCATCATGCTTAAGGCCCTGGGGGAAAATAAATTGACATAAGAAATTAAAGACCCAATAAATGAAAAGATCCTGTGTTCCTGAATTGGAAAGATAACATTGTCAGGATGGTAATACTGTCCAAAGAAATGCAGAAAATGCAACAAAATTCCAATGGTCTTTTTACAGAAATGGGAAAGGCAATCCTCAAATTCTAATGGAATTATAAAGTGCCCAAATAGTTAAAACGATATTCAAAAATAATATAGTTAAAAGATTCATACATCCCAATTACAAAATTTACTATGAAATTACAGTAATCACAACAGTCTGGCATGCTAGGCACTGGTAATACATGCCTATAATCCCATCACTTTGGGAGACAGGAGGATCACAAGTCTGAACCCAGTCAGGGGAACTCAGTGACTTAATGAGACCGTCTCAAAATTTTAAAAATTTTAGGGCCGGGGATACAATTCAGCAGCATAGTGCCTACCTGGCAAGCACAAGGTCCTGAGTTTGATTTCCAGTATCCAAAAAAAAAAAAAATTTTTTTAAATTTTAATAAGGACTAGGGATACAGCTCAGTGTGAAGGTCCTGAGTGCATAGATACATCACATTTTATGAAAAGCAAATGAAAAACTTCCTTACAAAACATATTAAAGTCTTTACAAAAACATATATTCAGTCCTTACGAAAACATATTGAAACCACAATGAAGTACACTTCTCATACACATCAGGCCGGCTATAGTAATAACGATTTTAAAAAAAATAACAAGTACTAGTAGAAAGCAGAGAAACGGCAACCCTTGCACATTTCTGGTGGGAACATAAAAAGGTAGAGTCACTGTGAAAGGGTTTGCTGCTTCCCCAAAAAGTTAAATACAGAATATACTGTGAGTAATAAATGTAGGATATATGATCCCCATATTTACAGTCATGTATATATACAGATAGATATAAATATAGATATATATGTTATTATTTGAGAGTCTCACTATGAAGCCCAGGGTGGCCTTGAACTCATGGCAATCCTCCTGCCTCAGTCTCCCAAATACTGGGATTACAGGCATGCACCACCACACCCAGTTTACAAATTACTATTATAAATATAGAACAAAAATAAATAAATAAATAAAAATAAATGAAAATTAAAATATATTTATATAGAACATACGACTCGGCAATTTTACCCCTAGATATGCACATGGAAGAACTGAAAGCAGGTATTCAAATAAATACTGTACACTTTGTTCAGAGCCGTATTATGCACAACAGCCACAGGGTAGACCACAAAGCACATCAAAGATGAATGGTTAAATAAAATATGATGTGTCTATGCAATCAAGTATTTACCCATAAAACCAAAGAAATTGATTCACGCTGTAACACAGAGGAATCTCAAAACCATTATGTTAAGTGAAATAAGCCAGACACAGAAGGCAGTATATGACTCCATTCATATGAAGTATCCAAAACAGGAAAATCCATAAATATAGGAGCAAACTGGTGACTGCCAGATGCAGGAAGAAGAGTACATGGAGACTAACTGGTTAATAGGTACAACAAAGTTTTCTTTTGGGGGTGGTGAAAATATGTTGAAACTAGATAGAAGTTGTTACACAACATCATGAATATACTAAGGGCCACTGAGCTATATAATTTTAAATGGTTAATTTCACCTCAGTTTAAAATAAAAAAAAGAACTCGGGAGGCTGAGGCAGGAAAATTGTTGCAAGTCTGAGACCAACCTGAGCTACAAGGTGAGCTCAAGGCCAGCCTGAACCGCACAGTGAAACCTTGTCTCAAAAAAGACAAAAAAAGGCAAAAAAAAAAAAAAAAAAAAAAAGGAAAGACTCCTGCTGGTGTGGTGGATAATCCCAGCCCTTGAGAGGCTGAGGCAGGAGGATCGCCACAAATTCAAGGCCAGCCTGTGCTACATAAGTGAGTTCAAGGCCAGCCTGAATTACATAGTGAGACCCTGCATCAAAAAACAAAACAACACAACCCTCCTGTGTGCAGTTACAGGATAGGAGGGCAGTTACTGCTTGGGAAGGATGTGGGGCTTCTGGCAACCATCTGGCTCTATTTCTTTAGGAGGCAATGGCATGGGGGCAGGTTAATAATCCAGGGACTTGTCTGTGATGTTTTACTCTTTGGTAACAAGAAAAGGAACCTAGAGAGAAAGGAAAAAGTCTCACAGTCTTATCCCCATTTACAAGTGAGGAGACCGAGGCACAGAGAGGGTCCTTTCCTTGCCAAGGATCTTCATGGTCAGCTTCTGGAAGAGCCAGCACGCAGCCCAGAGCCCACAGTCCAGACCCCAGGCTGTGCCCCTCTACGCTGGCAGAAGAGGCCCATGCAGAGCCTGGCCGAGGCCGGCAGAGGTGTGCGAAGATCTGCACATGGCATGAGGGACTGCGCTCAGCCACACTCCGAGCGCGTGCCAAGCAAGAGGCAGCGCGGGTCAGTTCAGCAGTCCATGGGACTGAGGCCAACCTCAGCTCTGCCACCTCCTTGCTGAAACCTCGGGCAGCCATGCTTGATGCTTATCCGTAAGATGGCAGCCACCTCACAGGCCACCTATGAAAATCCAACATTGGCCTGGGGCAGAGCCCAGAGCCTGGTAGAGTTCAGCAAACCAGGCAGCCATTATGCTAAGCAGCAGAGGTGTGGTGGGACAGCTCAGGTGCAGAGACAGCAGCAGGCAGAGGGCCCACCTCACCTGGCCCACCTCTGCTAGCTGAGCTCAGATCATGGGCACCAGGGAGGCTCAGGAGTACATGCGCTCATGTGCTGCAAAAACTAAGGCAGGTGTGTCCGAGCTGGACTGTCCAAACAGACAAAGACAAGCCTGTGGCCGGCTTACTTGGCTCTGGTAGCATAAACAAAGCACGGTAGCTCACACCTATAATCCTAGCACTCAGGAGGCTGAGGCAGGAGGATCACTGTGAGTTTGAGGCCAGCCTGGGGTACATAGCAAGTTGAAGACAGCCTGAACTACATAGTGAGACCCAGTCTCAAAAAAAATAAAAATAAAAGATAAAAAAGGTGAAGCCCAAATGCCAACAGCTGAGTCTAGACCAGAGAGGAACCCACAGCCCTCTGGTTCTGCAGCTACCTCCCAGGCTCTCTGCACTGAGCCCAGTGAGCCATGGGCCTTGGGAAGCTCGAGCTGAGTAACAGAAGCCCAAGGTTCTGGTGTAGCCCTCACACTTCAAACAATCTGTCACTCAACAATCATTTACTGAGCGCCTATGGTATGTCAAGAACATAAGGGGGTTTCTAGGTGGTAATGGGGATAGAACCCAGGGCCTTCTACATGCTAGGCAAGTGCTCTACCACTGAGCCATATCTTCAAGCACCCCACCCCTTTTTGAGACAGGCTCTTGCTATGCTGCCCAGATTGATCTCAAATCCATGATCCTCCTGCCTCAGTCTCCAAAGTGGCTCAGATTACAGCATGTGCCACTGTGCTCTCTTGCCAAGCGCTTTTTGAGGTGTTAGGGACATCGCAGTGAATGAACCAATGAAAATTCCTGACCTCATGGTGCTGACAACATCAGGAGCTTAAGTTGGGGACCTATTTTACAGATGTAAAATCAGGACTCAGACAGGTGACACACCTTCGTCCAGGATCACACTGACAGGAAGTGCCATAGCCAGGGTTAGAACCTTAATGCCTTCCAAGGTGCAGAAAGCTCCACTGAGAGACCCAAACTCAGGGCTTAGGCTGGGGTGCTGGCCTGAGGTGCCTTGAATCCCACCTCGAGCTTGAGAGGGCAGCTGGAAATGGCTCCCCTCTGTTTACTCTGATAGAGAGGCCCAGCCGTGAGGAGGGGCACACAGGTGCAAGCAAACACGATCCCCTGCTCCCACCCACCCTCCACAGCATGGACCGTCACTGGACATGTGTCCCTCGCTGGGGCCACCTGCCCCCTCCAGAATGTAAGCAGATGGGATGTCAGCTCCCTAGCACCTAGGACAGTGCCTGGCCCGCATTGCCTGCCCCATGTCTGGCAGATGAATCGAAGTGCATGGAAAGCCACTGCCCCGAGCCTGGCATTCCTCCTGCCCAGAGAGGAGGACCCCTGAAGCCAGGCAGGGAAAATGCTGGCTCTCAGCCTGTCCTTCCTCTCAGCTGCCTCCCAGCTTCACATGGTTCAAATGCCGTGTGGGGACAAGTGGCCTTAGGGCTTGAAGCCTGCTCTCTTCCCTCTCCATGACTTCACAAGGCCTCGGCTGCCCATTGGTATAAGCGAATTGGCCACATCCTGGTTCACAACTTCCCAGAGCTACCTACACATGCAGTTAGAGCCAAGGGCCTCTCCGTGGCCTACAGGGCCCAATACGGCAGGATCACGTCACTCCCCTGCCTCGCCCTTGCTCACTCCACTCCTGCTGGGCTGTTCCTAGAATGCACAGGCACACTCCTGCCCCAGAGCCTTTGTCCTTGCTGTCCCTCCCCCAGAACACCCCTGCCCAGCTCCCTGTGAGACCGGGGCTCTGTTCACTCACCTCTGCAGTGTGGCCTCCCCTGACCAGTCCATCTCCCTCCAGCCCCTCACTCCTTAGCTTTTACCTTTCCAACAGTGCTTATCACCACCTGAAGTCATATGTCTGCTTATTGTTTGGCCCCACCCCCTGCTGGAATGTGACCTCCATGAGGGTGCCACTATGTCCCAGAGCCTAGGGCAACACGGTACATCACAGTGAACACTTGGAGAATGAATGTAGCGTACTGTCTTGCCATGTTACTTTGGTACAATGACTCCCCCTCTCTGACCCTTGGTTCATTTCTTCGTCTACAAAATGGGGCTATAAATGAGCTTACAAACGCAGAGACAGGTCCTGAAGGCTGGCCTCTAGGCTTAGAATGCAGATCCACAGCTCCCTCCCAGACAACCCTGAAGGACTCTGTAAAGCACGAATACCAGTGGGGGCTGGGCACACTGGCTCTTCACCCAGTGCACCAGACGCAAGGAGAGCTGGCCAGGCATGGTAAACATGCCTATAATCCCAGCACTCAGGAGACTGAGGCAGAAGGATTGCCGCAAGTTCAAGGCCTGCAGAAAACCTGTCTCAAAAAAAGGAGAGCTGAGTGGGAGAGGAGACACAATGTGGTGGGCAAAAGCAGCCCCTTACCGCGCTTGTGGAGCCAGCCTTCTTTGATGACAGACACCTCATTCATGGTGGCAGCGTGACACACTGTCACCTACCTTGGGACAACTCAGGGCAGCCGGACATGCAGGAGGTGCTATAGACAGAGTACAGTCTGTAAGACAAGAGAGGAGCCCGTCAGAGCAGGAGGGACCCCACCCTGGCCCCTTCCCTCAGGTAACGCAGCTCCATTCCACTAGCTCTGTACCAGGTAGAGTCAGGCAGGGTGGGGGAGAGCTCTGGCCCGGAGAAGGGGAACAGACACAGCTGGGTTCCCAGAGACCCCAGTCTAGGGGAAGCAGAGTTCCCTGGCCTATAGGCCACCAAGCCCTGCTCTCAGGCCCCTCCTTTCACCCTCCCTCCCAATCAAGGTAGCTGCAGGCCCGCCCCTGCGTCATTCCCATGCCCCAGCGCTGAGGTAACCCTGGATGAATCAGACAGCCCTAGGCACCCAAGAGTGAGGGTGTGCTCAAAGCCACCAGCATCTGCCTGCCTGCCCCCAACACACTCTTTCTCTCTCTCTCTTCCTTCCTCCCCTCTCCTAAACCAAAGTGCCACCAACCTGCTCCCTTCAGCAAATTAAGCATAGACACAGCCCACTCCCTCCCCCACTCCAAATCCCCTCCACGCTGGGACAGCAGTCACTTCTCCAGCTTCGGTTCCTCCCCGCCTCCACCAGGCGACTGAGGAAAGACAAGTGTCCGAGGCTTCAGCTTCAGAATCGTGACAAGTAACCTACTGTGTATGTACTTGTCTGAGGCCTAGAAGCCAGTCCTGGGGGCTTGATCCTGGTCCTGCTTCCCTCCCCAAGACCTCTGCTTCTGTCCTCACGAATGAGCAGCCGACAGACTGACGGACGCCGAGGAGGCTGCTGCTGCGTCTCAGGTTCCCGGAGAAGGGAGAAGGGTGCAAAGCAGCTGCCAGCTGGGCCCCTACCTGGAGCCTGGGCCCTGGACTGGGGCCATGGAGCCCCAGGCGCCTTTCGTCTTTCCCAGCCTGGGGTTATTTGCGGACAGCAGGTCAGGAGCTACGGTGGCCCCCAGAGAAATGGCAGCTGGCTCTAGGGACACCCGGGCATCAGTTTTCTCTCGTGCCCCAGGGGAGCCGATGGGCTGGACACAGTACTGCCTGGCATGTGACAGTGGCAGGCTGCCCAGGCCCTGGGCAGAAGGAAGGGAGGTAAATGGGAAGAAGCGGGAGGGAAGGCAAGATGGACAGCGACGGGAAGTAAACAGAAGGGGGAGAAATCACTGTTGGACTCCAAGTTTCGCAAAGGCAAGGACTGGGGGCCAGGAACAGCAACAAGGGGCCTCCTCTGCCAGCAGGCATGATACTCTACCCCAACCACACAAGACAGATGGAGCCCTCAACCCTAAAATGCGGGATAAGTCGACCCCTAACATAATTGGGCCACACTCCAAACCCCTTCCCTGCCCACTCTACTTAAGGCCCAGCTGGTAAGGTCCTGCTCTGCTTCCTCCCTGGCCCCCCAACTTTCTACCATTTGACAGTTAAAGCAACCCTCAAACCTTCTTGAAACCCTCCCATGGCTCCCTACTGCCCTTGGTAAAAAACATCAGACTCCTCAGCTTAGTGGTCAAGGCCTTTTAGGACCTGCCCCTGCTGCCCTCCGTTCCGGCTGCCTGCTGCTCACTCAGCCTGCGTAACTCCCACCACTGCTCAGGCCCTGTCCCCACGGCCCTTGGCTAGGCCCCCTAAAGGCCTCGCCACAGCCCTGACCTTCTCCTGGGGCTCCTGGCTTCTGCTCCTGACCCCCAACTCCACCAAAGCCTGACCTTGTTCCTTCCTGTTCAAAAGCTTTCCATGGCTCCCCAGCGTGCACAGACACAGAACAAAGTCCTTCCTATGCAGAGGAGGCCCTGTGTGCGCTGACACAAATGCCTTGCCTCACAAGGAAAGAAAATGACCGCAACAGGGCTTAAAACACATCTCCACTCTCCCCACACCTCAATCTGGACTCCATGCAGGGCATCTGTCACTTGGGCCCTTCACCCTGGCCTCCATCCTCTGTCCCTTCTGGGCATTCTTCTTCCTCTTCCTGGAGGTCTCAGTGAACCAGTGCTCCTCCAGGAAGCCCTCCCGATCTTAGGGTCTCGGGCTGCACCTCTGTGGGCAGCTCTCTCCTCACCTATCAATGCTAATTCAGTGGACCAGCCGGGCCCTGATCCTGATGAGCACAAGGAGTGAGCAAGGCTCCCAGACAGCCAGCCTAGGACAGGATGCGGACACAGAAGTGCTTGCATTCTACCACCCCAACAATCTTCTCTGAGCATCCTAAGTGGCACACACTGTGCTGGGGTTAGCAGCAGAGACCCTGGGGTGTCTTACAAAGCTCATATTCTGGTAGGGAAGGCAGAACCACACCAACACACAGAGGACAGCAGGTGCTTGAGAAAGACAAGTAGGGAATGCAGTGCTGGAGGCAGAGTGAGCAGACGCCCAGAGTAACCACAGGAGTGAGTGGTACAGAAGCACAGGGAAAAGAACTTCAGGCTGGGGAACAACAAACACAAAGGCCCTGAGATGGGAAGGAGCTGGGTTCTAATGAAGCTAGGGAAGAATGTGACGGCCTTCTGGGCTGCACCTAGAAGCTCAAGCCTGACACCACGCTTTCCCCTGCTACAAGTGCAGTTCCGAGTACTCCCTGGATGGCTGAGATGGAGAACACGGAGACCGAAGAGAGGCAGTTGAAGCTGGGTGCAGTGGTGCACACCTGTAATCCCAGCACTCAAGAGGCTGAGGCATGAGGACTGCTCCAAGTTTGAGGCCAGCCTGGACTATACAGTGTGTTTGAGGGCAGCCTAAACTACATAGCAAGACCCTGTATCAAAAAAAAAAAAAAAAAAAAAAAGATGAAAGTCAAAAAGAAATAAAATAGACCAGAAGCTCAGGGTGCCCTCACTGGCCCAGCGGTGTCACCTCTTGAAGCCCTGCAGCACCACCACTACTGGCAGCACTAAGTACCCGCTGTGGGCACAGGGTTCAGCCCACTGCCTGGCAGCCAGTCAACAACCAAGTACATGGCTACCATTATTCGAAAGCTAAGGAAAGGCATTCAGGTGTGACCCAGAGTAATCAGGGTTTCAGAGTCCGAAAACCAGGGCCAGCTGGGTGGCCTTGGGCAGGATGCAGGCAATCCCAACACCCACCAGAGGGGCCAGGGCCGTGGACAGGTAAGGACAGAGGCTCAGAGCAGGGAAGCCATTTACCTGGGTCTTCCAGCTGAGAATGGTAGAGGCCCTGGCCCAGCTCAGTCTGCCAGAGCCACTTTTTATGGTCTTGTCTCAGCAAATGAGAAGTCGGCAGCAGCTAGGGCAAGAGCGGGGGAGGAACTGGAAGATCCCCTGCGTCCTCCCACTGAGGGTGGCGCCTCAGCCGAGGTGCCTGTGACGCAGTCCTGCAGTGATGAAATACCAGGCAGTGCAGCCAAGGGGATGGCCTGGCCACTGGGGAGCTGCAGGCTGAGGAGAGAGACCGGCCTCAGGAACCCTGGCAACACATGGGGGCAGCCAGCCACCCTGCAGGCAGCACTTTGGGCACCAGGCAGCCCCTACGAGGCCCCATCCCTACTTGTTGCTTCCTAGGGTGCCAGGCCTGTGTGTGCGGACGGCCTGGGCTACAGCTACAGCTGCTGACCAGCTGTGAGCCACCTGGGAGACCAGGTGAAAAGAACAAGGGCAACTCACAGGGCACTCAAATGATTAAAGAACACATACAATCTCACTAGTTTTAGGGAAATGCAGATTAGAACCACCTGCTTAGGATACCTAAGATTTAAAAAACAAATACCAAGGGTTGGCAAGGCGGTAGAGATATCAGAACTCCTATTCACTACTGGTAGGAATATAAAATATTTCCACCTCTGTGGAAAACTGGCAGTAAGAATTATAGCACAGTATATGCCTACCCCATGTGCCAGCAATTCTACAGTCCCAAAGAAGAAACCAGCACATCTGTTTCCCAAAAGAAACATATGAGAAGGACCACAAGAACAATAGTGTCAATGACTCCCACACTGGTCACAAACCTGGAGCCCATCCACAAGAGAACAGAAGAAGAAACTGGTAAATTCATACATGGAATGCAACGTAATGAAGCAATAAGTAGGACATGGTGTTCATACACACCATGGGGAGGAAGCAGAAGACCAAAAGGAAGAAACCACACATGAAATCACACAGTGAGGATGAGTTCACACACAGCAAGACCAAAACAGGGCAAAGAGTACACTCTCTTTAGGGAATGCTTTCCCGATTCATCAAACTGTACAAAAAAATCAAGGGAAACAAATATCACAAAGGCAGGGACTGGTTATGTTTGGGAGTAACGGGGAGAGTTTCTGGGAATTGACAGTGTTCCATTATGGTCATAATTACCAGTTCTGCTGCCACTGTAGAAAATATCTTTAATGTAACTTTTGGTATCTTATGAGAGAAGTAACTATACAGAAGAACTGGTGTTTGGGATTTCAGATGACTTGGAGGATCCCAAATTGGACCTCTCCATTCCCAAAGCGGGGCTCTTCCCACCTACCCAGCAAGGCTGCCTGCCTCAGCTGGCACCCCCTCCCAGGCATCCGGGGGTGAGGAGGACTGCAGAGTCCCAGGACCTGGGTTTCAGTCCTGGCCTCTGCTGTTTCTTGGCCATGTGGCCACAGGCTAATGACACCCACAGTGTTCCTTCCTATACACTGACCCCACTGGAGAAGTGGCTTGCCCGCTCAGTGATCAGCCGGAGGGGAGGGGGAGAGAAGGGTCCTCAAGGAAGCTCTGCTGCACTGGTGTGGGGGTTTTTTTTGTTTTTGTTTATTTGTTTTGGATATTTGGCTTTTTTGTTTTTTAGTTTTTTGAGACAAAGTCTCACTATGTAGTTCAGCCTGGCCTTGAACTCACTATGTAGCCCAGGTTGGCCTCAAACTCACAGCAATCTTCCTGTCTCATCCTTCCAAGTGTTGGGATCACAGGCAAGTGCCATCACACCCGGCTTATGGTAAAGTATTTTTAAATGGCTGCCAAGTACATGGATACCACTGACTAACCTATCCTTATGTCTCAAAACACTCCATAGTTCATGACTTTAAATTATATTTGTGACATTTTTATTTCCATATGTTTGGCTCATGGTGTTTGTCAGTGGTTTCCAAACTAAAACCCCTTTCCCCCAGAGATGTGTCTCACAGTCAGGGTTCAAATCCCCAAGAGGCAATTTCCATGATGCTGCAGGACCTGAACTGGCATCTCAAGGGCAGAGGAGAACAGATGACCACCTGTTCTAGCTGGGCAGCCTAGGGCAGGAACTAAGTATGTTTACGTGTATTATAAGAGTCACTATGGTTCCTGACACTTACGGAGTTGTGAGACCCAGGTGGATCTCTGGACTTGGTTCACACCCTCCTCCAGGCTGGGATCTGGGACAAAATCAAATATTCCCTCCTGTGCCCCATCACCCAGGACAAAAGCCAAAGTCCTGATAGGAGCCCAAGAACCCTATGAATCTTCACCATCTCCCCTTCCTTTACCCAAAGACACTGCACACCAGTGGCCCTGCACGTGCTGCTCGTGTGGCGGGAAGCGGGGCTCTAGTCACGTGGTACTTTCTTTAGGAAGCCTTCCCAATCTCTCACCATACCCCCTTTACCCTTTATTCTTCTCTGTAAGACATCATTATGGACATTACTATATACATTTACTTGTTTATTTTGCCTATCTCTGCCCTACAAAGTCAGCATAGTGGAGGCAGAGACTCCCACCTACTTTGATCACTGCTGCATCCCCGGAACGTCATTGTGTCGGGCATACTGCAGGCACATAATAAAAATCTGTGGAAAGCTGGGCCTGGTGATGCACACCTGTAATCTCAGCTCTCTAGGAGGCTGAGACAGAAGAAGTTCAACCACACAAGTTCAACTGCAGCCTGGGTAACTTAGCAAGACCCTATCTCAAAACTTAAAAATGAAAAAAAAATTTTTTTTGGCTCTTAACTTTGCAAGACAGGGTCTCCCTATGTAGTTCAAGCTGGCCTTGAACTCACTATGATGTGCAGGCTGGTCTTGAATTCACAGCAATGCCCCTGCCTCAGCATCCCAAGTACTATGTGCCACCATGTGCCACCAAGCCTGGTTTAAAAAAAACTGGGCATGTAGCTCTCAGTGCTAAGCCCCTAGGTTCAAACCCCACTACCACACAAAAACAATAATAATAATAATACATTTAAAAATCTGTGAAATGAACACATGTGAAGTGAAGCTCTGTGCCCAGCAACTACTCAAAATAAGCTCAATTTCTGTCCCTGCCTCTCGCTGAGTCGCCTCTCGCTGAGTCCTCACTCACCTCCTCTCACTGACCTGGTTTCAATGCCAGACAGCACAGATGGGCTCAGGGAGGCAGCAGGAAGCAGACCTGCACCTTCTGGAGCTGACACGAGTGGGCTGGGGCTCCTTCCTGGCACTGCCAAGCCTTGCCAAAGCAGCAACAGGGATCCCCATGGGAGCCCATCGCCTCCCTGTGGGCCTGGCCCTGCCACAGTACCCCAAGGAGGGTCTGCTCGGGAGGTGAAATTCAAAAGCAGAAACCTGGCATTGACAGGTAGGGTCTGCCTGTGGGAATCTGAGGAGAATTCCAAAGTAGAGGGAAGCAACTCCCTCCTGGCCACTGGCCACTCACCATCCTATAAACTGGTCCATGTTTTGTATGGGCAATTTGGCAAAATTGATGAAACAGAAAATATACATGTGCTTGGAGAGCTGGACCAGTGAACAGAGTTCCAAGCCAGGATCTCAACCTCAGCACAGTGACATATGGGGCCATGTAACTCCTGCTGTTGGGGGGAGAGGGCTGTCCTGTGCCCTACAGGAGGTTCAGCAGCATCTCTGGTCCCTACTCACTAAGCCAACAGCACACTCTCCCTGAGGCCATCAAAAATGTCTTCAGACATTACCAAATGTCACCTGAGGGGACAAAGCCACCCCAGGTGTGGCTACAACTGTTCCACAGGTATCACTGCTGGAGTAGGAAAAATCTGGAAACAACCTAAATGCTCACAACAGGAGCCCGGTGCTACAGTGACTGTTCACACAATGAACTTCTAAAACAGCTAGGCAGCACTACCATGTGCCAAGCCCATTGAGTGCTCCACACCTACAAAGCGAGCCCACACAAAAACACAATGTGGTAGGCATTCTCCTCTCTTTATAAAGAAACGGAAGCACACAAGTGAAATGACTTGACCCTATGACCCGAACAGAAAGCACAGAGCAGAGACACAACCCCAAGTGGCCTGGCTTCACCATCCCACTGTGCCTCACAGCCTTTAGAAGTAGGGAAACTGGATTCAGGTCCCTGCTCCTCCATTTTCAGTATCCTCAAGACTTAGGGTCCTCTTCTGGGCAAGGACAATGGGCAGTGCTTCCGCCACAAGCTTGGGAGGGGAGGATGCACCACAGCACCCAGCCTGAGAAGCTCCGGCCACTCGATACCACCCACGGCAGCCATCTTGAGCACCCGGTGACAAAGGTGCCCAGCAGAACTCAGAGTGTGACAGTTTTTCTGAAACACAAAGGCACATGTCTCATCAACTCAGTTCTACCATGTGCGTCCTGTTTCTCACACTGACATTACTGCACTGCTCCTCAGCTCAAGTCTCGTGCATACAGTTCATCGGCAGCACCCTTTTAGAAAAGTTAAATACAAGATCAATAAGGGGCCTTACAGGGCACAGTGTCCTAGACTTCAGGTCACAAGAAGGATGACAGGGCATTTAAATATCACATGCATAGAAAAACAAATCAGGAGGAAATATGCTAACAGAGGCTGAATCCTGAGTGCAGGAGTCACAGTGGCCTCAGGAACCAAATACCAGACGTCCACAGTCAGCCCTGCCACTCCCTGCGGGGCCTTGAGCAAGTCACCGTCCCTCTCCTCATCTGCACACGACAGATAGTAAGATCACAGACCTCCAAGGCTGTGGGGGACTAGACAGCTTGATCCACATAAAGTCCTCCCAGCAGAGCCTGACACAGCAGCAGCCCAGCTCTTATTAGGATTTTGACTTCCTCTGAATGGTGGAGACATGGGAACTTCGCTTCCCATCTGTGCATTTATGAACATGTGAATTTGTACCTATTCTGCCTCCTTGGTGAGAAGGTGGTGCTAAAGAGGCTTCCTTCTCTTCGTCACCACCGCCTTCCACCTATCCCATCTGGCTCCTTAGAGGAGGTAGAATTGGGGGCAGGATAAGGGTGTGGGCAGGCTGCAAAAGAAACTGGGACAAGAATAAGCATCAGAACAGCTTTCCCTATCTTCTCTGCTGCCCACACACACATCTTCCCCCACACTGCCACCTAGGGCTTTACAGCACCTACAGAAATCATGTCACACACACTAAGAATAGTGGGCAAAACCAGCGGGATCCTCTAAGCACAGCTCTGACCTTACTCGGAGACCCTCAGGTATCCACAGGGCACATGCAAGGCCATTACAGAGGGTGCCAGGGTCCATCTGTCTCACCCCTTTTCCACTCCACAGCATCATCAGTCAGGTAGCGCCAACATATGCAATTTGCCCTTCTCCTGATCCCTTGGAGGCTCTTTGCTCTCTCACCCCAGGGCCTTTGCACATGCTATCACTCACCTGCACCGGCCCAATCTTCCTGACTGCCCCTCTCCCACACCAAGGACAGACTCCTGGAGCACAGTCTTCCCTAACCCTCACAGCACTCACCTCCACTGCCCAGCTACCTGCTCTATTACCTGGATAATGTGGCCTCCCTCACCAGACTGGGAGCTCCACCAGGCAGGAATAGTCTGCCCTGATCCTCACTGTATTCCTGGCCCAGGCCAGCACAGGGCCAGACCCAGAGCTTTAATTAACTCCAGATGGGGATGGCAAATAGAACCACAGTTTCTGTGCTCAGAGGTCTGCCATGTGAAGGTAAAACAAGAACCTCTCCATTTGCTCATTCCACAAATGGAGATTTTGTATGAGCACTGCCCAGGCCACCAAGGATGCAGCACTGACCAAGACAGAACCCATTGGTCAGGACTGGGGAGATGAGTGGCAAAACAAATAAGCCACTTACACAGTATATCCAAAACTGACAAGTATTAGGGAGACAGGCAGCATATGGAAAATTAGGAATGTGGGGAGCAGGGAGGAGATTCTGATTTCATACAGGGTGGTCTCAGACAGGTTCACCAGGATGGTGACAACTGAACCAAATGTGAAACAGACAAGATTCACGTTTAGACCTGAGGGAGAGCACTCCAGGCAGGCGAGGGAGCAGAGCCAAGGGCGTGTGAGCCAGGGTCCTCCAGGACGTGGTGGTGGGGAGGGGCAGGAAGCTGGGAGTCAGTGCGCAAGAGCGAGGTTCTTTGAGTGAGACGGAGCAGCGTGGGGTGGGCCGGTTGAGGCAGGATGGGGGAGGACGGCAAATCATCTGCCCCAGTCCCGGAGCACAGGTCCTCAATGAGGTGCAGACCCCATCACAGCATTCTTAGCCAGCTGTCGTCCCCAGAATAAGCCCTGTACACTGGCCTGACTCCTACCTCCTGCCTCAGTTGGGGACCACAGAACCACATTTAACAGATGAAGAAACAAAGGACAGAAAGGACTCCTGAGTAGCCACAGCCAGGGGTCCGGACTCCCACCACTGGAACCCCGAGCCTTCCCATTCCCTTTGCTCCCCACAGACACAGCCACAGCCCTTCTGACCTCAACTGCTCCCTCTGATCCTGGCCACCCCCTCCCTCACTGTCCCTAAGCCCTGCAGAGCTGAGCTACCCCAACACACTCAGCAGGACCCCTCCTGCACACGCACTGCTCTGCGTCATCACCATCTGCCTCCCCTGAGGGGCCTCTGAGCTGAGACACAGCCTGGAAGCCTGAGTCCCCACTTCATTCCAGGGACACTGCAGAGCAAACACAAGGGGCTTGACCGAGGCTGGGATGCAGTGCAATCAAAAAATAGGATGGATGTTGTTATGGTTTGTGGTTGGATGTCCCCTCAAAGCCTCATGGAGTCATGGGGGCAGGCTTCTAGACTTTGCAGTGGATTCATGGTCCAAGGCTCGGATTTTGGGTGCAAGTGCTATACCTGCTCTGGGGCGAGCAACCTGTATACAATATAAAGGAGAGAAAGAGGCTTGTTCTCTTACTCTTTCCTTTTTGCTCTCCTTGCATTTGCTGTCTTCCGCTACCATGCACTGTTGTTCCTGTGCCATGCCACCCTGCGTTGGAGCCAGCTGATTATAGACTGAAACCTCCACAAACTGTGAGCTAAATCTTTTCTTTCTTCATTTTGGGCACTGGGCATTTTGTCTGAACAACAAGAGAAAAGTAACCAACACAGATACTTAAAACAATTTTTTTTTGTTTTTTTGGGGTTTTTTTTGGTACCGGGGATCAAACTTACAACCTTGCACCTGCCAGGCAAGCACTTAAGCCACTGAGCTAAATCCCTGGCCCTAAAATTGTTTTATTACAGGAAAAGACACACTGCCACGAATTTCCCTCAGAATCCTCCCCCTTGCTTTGAACACACTTATCCCACCATTCTCGTCACTTTCTAAAGCAGTTATGAATGTTCTCTTTCCTAAGTGTCTTTAGGTACACTGTTGGGGGTGCTTGGATGTCCTGAACCAATTCAACACATTCACCTTTCATGGTTCTTCTAACTTTGGAGGACAAGTCAAAAGTCACAAGGTGCCAGATTGAGTGAACAGGATGGAATAGGACATACCTTGACAAACTGAATCAATTCAGGACATGGAGGCAGCCAAGACAGCACGACTAAAGACAGTGATGAAAAACAGTTTTCAGAATTGCTTCAGAAAGTGGCACATGCCTGTAATCCCAGCACTTGGAGGCTGAGGCAGGAGGATCACTGTAAATTCAAGGGCAACCTGGGCTACAGTGAGTTCAAGACCTGCCTGTGTTTCCAAAAAAAGAGAGAGAGAGAAAGAAAGAAAATGGCAAGAATGATAGGATAACTGTTTTCAAAGTAAGGGGGGGCTACCGGGGGAGGGGCTTTAATGGCAATGTGTCTTTTACTGCAATAAATTTTATGTTTTAAAATTTAAACATTCACCATATTTTTCAATCACACTGTGTACTCAGCAAGGCTGATGAAGTGCCAGCATGAAACTAATGCGAATCCTCCAACATTTCTGAGAGGTCGGTGATTCTTATAGATGAGAAGACCATGCCCAGAGACAGCCACATAGCAAGGAGGGGTGGGCCAGCTATACCTGCACTGGTGGATGTGAGCTCACTGAGCATCAGAACAGTGGAGGAACAGCACTTTTACTTTAATTTTAATTCATTAAAGCACAAATAGCCACATGTGGCCAGTAATACCATAGTGAATGTACAGCTCCACAGACCCCTCCCCACTCCTTAGATACCTAAGGTGGGGGATGAGCGAACAAGATTCTCTTTGACCTGAGAGGGCAGGCACCCTGGCATGACTGTAAGAAGCTCCCTTGTTATGCCCCATTCTCCTGCACCCCAACCACGTCCATGTCCCTAGAACTGAAGCTGGACTTACGTGCCCAATTCACCCCTCAGGTTAACTCCAGTCCTGATTCTACCACTTCACAGGTGCACAGGGCTGTTCTCTAAACCCCGGCTTCCTCAGCTGTAAAACAGGATTGAAAACAGATGGGACCATGCATATGCTGGAGCTCCCTCAAAAGATGTTTTGGACAACTCTACACTGTCATGGGGATTGCTGAGATCTGCTCTGTGACCAGCTGGGGATAAGGACAGTGCCTGGGGAGAGGCAGTAACTGCACAAAGGACAACTCTAAAGTCAAGGGCCATCCTGAGGCATCTTCGAGACCACGGAAGTGGCATATGTTAATATGGTCACTAGGTGCTTTGGAAAGAACCATTCAGGCTTTCACCTAAATGAAATACAGGGGAAAAAAAGAAAAAAAATGCCTACAGATTCTTCACCTTAAGCCTCTGGACATGCCTGAAAACCTGGGCCCTGTGAGTCCCACTCTCCAAAGCAAAGCATGGTCTGCTCCTTGCCCTCGCCCATCTCCCCAGCGCAGTGTCTCTCCACTCACCTCCCTGTTCCTTCTCCTGCTAAAGCCCTGGCTCCTCATCATAGCCTGGGTGCCAGGACCTGCCTCCCCCTCCTCTCCCACACCCTCAGCTCCAGCCATGCTGGCCAGCTCTGACAGCACCACAGGCGGGCACATCCCACCCTTCGGGCCTCTGGCCTCGGCCTGCACTCCCTCCCGGGCTGGGTCTCTCCTCCACCGCCCTCACTGCTAGGCTCAGTGCCACTCTCTCACATCCAGAACTACACATTCAACAAATGCTTGGTGACAGAGGAGAATACATGAAGGACTAAAAAACAACCCAGGGCTGGCCCCCATTGCTATTTAGTAATCAGACCCTAAGGCAGGAGAGGGGACAGCTCCGGCCTCTGGGGAAAGGACGCCCAGGGCCAAAGAGACACGGCCATTCTGGGAAAAGAGAAGCAGCCACAGCCCATCTCCTGATCAAGCCTCAAATGAAAGCATTTCCATAGACTGAGGCCTATGGGTGCCAGTTCTGCCTAGAAGAGAAAGCAAGGGAGAATTCACTACATTACCTATGATGACCCTAGTAACAACAGCCACAGAAGTAATATCAACCTTTCACTTTTTTTTCTTTTTTTTTGGGGGGGTGGTATTAGACATTAAACCCAGGATCTCATGCATACTAGCCAAGTGTTCTATCATGAGCTACACCCCCAGTCCTACTTATTTTACTTTGAAATAGTGTCTCACTAAGTTGCCCAGGTTGACCCAGAATTTGCAATCCTCCTGCCTCAGTCTCCCCATTAGCATAAACATTTTGGAAGGGCTATCTTACAAAGGAAGCTTGATGGGGGGGACTGAGATAGAACTGATATGTGCTATGTACATGCACCAAATCCGCACAATGAATGCAACTACTATGTACAGCAAACATGTACTAATAAAAATAAAATATTTAGCCGGGCATGGTGGCACATGCCTATAATTCCAGTAAGTCAGGAGACTGAGGCAGGAGGACCACCATGAGTTCAGGACCAGCCTGGGCTACATAGTGAGTTCAAGGCCAGTCTGGACTACATAGCAAGACTCTATCTCAAAAAGCCAAAAAATAAAAATTAAAACAAACAACAACAAAAAAGATCAATACCATCAGTCAGAAGACATATAGATAACATGTACTTCCTGATATGATGTGATTAGAAAGACATTTCATCTATTTTTTCTTAAAAAAATAAAAAACAGTAGAATACGCAGGAAAAAACAGCAGATAAAAGCAAACTGAGGAGTATTCCACAAAATAACAACTCAATAATCTCCCAAACTCAGTGCCAACAAATAAAGGAAACTGCCCCTGATTAGGGAGCCAAGTGAGACATGACAATCCAATACAATGTGGGACCCTAGACTGGATACTAAAACATATAAAGAACATTACTGAAAATAATCAGTGAAATCCAAACAAAAGCTTAATAGCAATTTTTAAAAAAAGGCAGCTTGACCTTGGATCCAGTTGGGTTCAAATTTCATATCTGTCACTTACTAATACTTTGATTTGAGGCAAATGCAATAGCCTCCCTGTGCCTTTGTTTCTTTGTCTATAAAATGAGGAGACTGCCCGGGCACCCAGGCTCCAGGACTAATGAGAGCAGATGTGTTCAGTTTTGGAGCAATGCCCAGCAAAGAGAGGCTGTTCAGTTAACTACTCTTAAAAACAACACTGGCATGCCTGTAATCTCAACACTCTGGGAGGCTAACACAGGAGAATCCCAAATTAAAGCCCAGCCTGGACAACTGAGTAACTTATCAAAACCCTGCCTCAAAATTAAAAAGTAAACAGGCATGGTGATGCATGCCTGCAATCTTAGCATTCAGGAGGCTAAGGCAGAAGGATCATCACAAGTTTGAGGCCAGCCTGGGCTATATAGTGAATTCAAGACCATTCTGAACTACAAAGGAAGATTCTGTCTCAAAAAAATAAATCAAGCCAGGTGTGGTGGTGGCATAGACCTGTAATCCCAGCACTTGGGAGGCTGAGGCAGGAGAACTGCCCCAAGTCCAAGGCCAGCCTGAGCTAGAGTGTGTTCCAGTCCAACCTGAACTGCATTGTGAGAACCTGTCTCAAAAAATAAAAAACAAAAATGTAGTAATCAAAAATTAATTAGAAAATTTTACAAGGGCTGAGCTGCAGCTTAGTGTGAAGGCCCTGGGTTCAATCCTTAGTACCAGAGGGAGAGAGAGAGAGAGACAGAGAGAGGGAGAGAGAGAGAGAATAACACTGGTATGCTATGCACCTTTCTATGTCGTTCCCATTTATAAAAACAGGGTGATCACACTGCCTGCCCTCCAGGCCGCAAGGTTTACAGCAGTAACACATCAGGGTACTTGAAGTGGCTCAGTGCACAGCCCTCCCAGGCAGGAGCCTCAGCTAACCGGCCCCCCACGCTCCCAAGGCTCCAGCCTCAAACCTACTCTGGCAACTGACAAGCGCAGGTTGGCATCCCCAGAACACTTCTCTGCTCTCAGGGGCCCAGCAGGCCCAGCCTAACCATCTCCAGAAGCAGCAGTGGCAGCTCAAATGCACCATGCACCTTCTCAAGACGCAGTGCTTTCTAACACAGTCCCCATGGGCTGGGCATCCCCATCTTCAGGTGAGCAAGCTGCACCACAGAAGTGGACCAGAGCTCCCAGGGTTCCATAGTGAGGCACTGGAAGGGGGCTCTCCACCATCAGGCACCTATCAGGCAGTCCAATAGGGGAGGGCACTGAAAGCATAAAGATGAGGTGCCTGAAAGCAGGCTGGACAGGAACAAGACAGTGGCAGCTGCCTGTTCAGGAGGGCCCACGAGGTGGCAAACCGAGAAAAGTTTGCATTTCTGGCCTCACCCTTAGGAACATCTGCAGATGGACGAGCTTTCTGGGCAGGGCGGCTGGGCTCGAAGAACTTCCTGTAGGGACCTCTCTGACATGCAGTCTCCTCTTAGCTGGACCTGGCTTGCTGTTCCTATTTGACGTGCCCAGGGCACCCAAGCCCTGCCATGGGTGCCGAGGTGGCAGTGGGTCCTACCCCAAAGGGACTGGATTGTGATCCCACCCTGCACGCCTCCCAAGCGCCCTCCCTCCCTACTGGTCCTGCTCCCAGGCGTCTCCCCCAGCTGGGCCTCTCGCTGCTTGGCTGGCTGTCCAGAAGAGCCTGCCATGGAACCACCCCACCGTGCAGCCCAGAGGCCTGGTGGCTGAGGGCCTTCTGCTAAGAGCTCTGGGAAGCTGAAGAGAGGCTCGGAGAGGGGTGAAGCTGGGTCCTCCAGAGGCCTGAGATCAACTGCAGAAGACAGTCCTTCCCGTCATCACAGCCCAGGGGACTCATGGAGACTCCAGAAGACTTGCTCTGAGCGGGCTGCACTCCTTCCAGTATACTACCCCAGCAGAAGCCTCAAAAAAACAAACCCAGGACTCCTGCTTACTGCCTTAAGCCTTAGGGCAAAACTCATAAGTGTGAGTAGAAGTCACCCTCACTTAGGGTTGTAAGAACCTTTATGCACTGGGGAGACCCTGGTACCAGACCACCCAAATTCATTACCTGGCCTCAACACTTCCAATTAGGCGGCCTGATGCAGGTTAGAGGGTCTTGCCATCATCAAGTGGGAATCACAGCCAATTCTCCTGGGTCTGCCAGTCACCCAGGTCCTGTCACAGCTCCTTCAAGGCACTCCAAGGCCTCCCCACATCATCTCCTTGGGGAGACCCTCCTTGATTATTCAGCTAAAAGAAAGCAATATCCCTACCCTTTTTACTCCCACCCGCCACATCCCCATCCCAGTCATCCTGCCTTCATAAATTCGCAATCTGATGTGTGCCCAAGAGCTGCTAGGTGGACAGCTGTCTTTGCTGGAGGACAAGGCCACGAGCTGGCCTAAATCTAGAGCTGTGCCAGGCATGCTGCTGGACTGCCGGCCCCCCAGCTGAGTGGAGGGCTGAATGCGGCGGAGACCTCCACACTGCTCCCTGCCACCAGCCCAGCAGACTATGCTGGGAAGGGACAGCAGCAGAGTCAGCCCAGAGCCCCCCATCCCTCTCCCTAAAGGTAACAGCCATGGCCTCTGGGGAACAGAGTGTGAAAGCCACTGAAAAGGGAGGTGACCACTGGGCCTCTGCCAACCGTAAGGCAGTGATTCTGCTTAAGGGGGAAGTGGCAGGCATGTGAAACTCTGTCCCTGGGCAGAAGCCTGGGAACTCAAGGTCAGAGTGACTTTCTGATACCCCAAAATCTGGCCAGGTTGCTCCCGTTCAAACTACGAACTCCTTTTCTAGCGGTTGACAAGGCTCTAAGGGACCACGCTCTCCCCTCAGCTGACGCCCCTCACTTGCTCTGCCCAGCCACACAGGTCCCTGTGCAGCCAGTCCCTGCATCTACCGAGCTCTGTCCCCGCTTCAGATCTGCGTACTGTAGGTCCACCAGCCATGACTGCCCCACCTTATTCTGCCCACTCAGGCAGCTTTCTCTGCCATGCCATCTAAAGCAGCTCCCTGTCAACCCCTAGCACCTGCTCTGAATTCACTGCCTCGTGTCATTCAGAACCATTCCCTGCTTACTGGCATTTGCTTTTTTCACGTTGTTCCATCCTCGCCTCCATGAAGACAGACTTTGACAAATGCGCCCCATATTTCCAGCACCTGATGCAATGCAGGCACATAGTACGTACTCTTATAAGTGGTGGAAGATGGGTGGGGATGTAGCTCAGTGGCAGAGTGCTTATCTAGCACACACAAGACCCTGAGTTCAATTCCCAGTACTACCAATAAATAAATAAATAAATAAATAAGTGGTAGCAGATGAATGAAACCCTTTCCCAGCTCCAGTGTCCTCAGGATGAAACCCACAGTGCCCACATGAACTAGCAGCCCCACCCTCTGCCCAATCCCACCCTCTGCAATGCTGAAGGGGCTGCAGAGATCCCACAGAAATAAAAGGAGGAAGGGCAAGCAAGAGCCTAACATCTGGAGAGGATCTGTAATGTCTACCTTGCCAGGCAGAGTGACACACACCTGTAATCCCAGCACTTGGGAGGCTGAGGTAAGAGGATCACCACAAGTTCAAAGCCTAGGCTCCACAGTGAGTTCAAGGCCAGCCTTGGCGAGGGAGGATGCCTCGGTCCTGTAACGTAACTGTGACTTCCACTGAAACTGCAACAGTGCCAGACACGACTGGAGAAACTTCCTGTGGATTAACCCACTGAATCCTCACAACAGCCTGAAGTGGGTACCTTTCTCAGCCCACAGTGCGGAGGTGAACACTGTGTCCCCAAGGTCACACAGCCAGAAGGTGAAGACGCCAGCACTGACACCCATGCCCACATTTACATCCTGCCTCAAACACAGGTTCCCAGAGCTGTGTCACCCCCTGCAGAGCTCTCTCGCTGTCTCTTCCTCCTCCCAGCACACACCTGACCAGGGCTAAAAGAAGTCCTAGCTCAATTCTGAGGTGACACCAAGTTTCTTCAGCAAGCCCAGAAATGCTGGACAGGCCACAGGCAGAGCATTCATGGCAGTCCCAGGCTCAGGGATGACAGGAAGGAGTCAAGGAGACTGAATCCCATTCCAGCCTGGGACCTAATGAGCAAAGAGTATGTGGTATCAGGGTCTAATGGACCTGGATTTGAACCCAAGCCTGGCCTCTGAGGGTCCCAGGGAAAGTCAGTTCCTCCTCCAACTCTTTATGTCTGACTGCAAAAAGGAGACAAACACCAAATACATCCCCAAGCCCAGGGTCGGACAGAGTATCTGCTCACAAACAAAAGCCACTGCCCCAGTCACCCATTAACAAGAGGACCGCTCAAAAGCACAAATGGGCAAAGAGTTCACATCATAGTTCAATCATTTCCAGACTTGGGAGGAAATAAATTTCACCTCACAGTGAGCGTTTTGGCTTCCTCATCTGTGAAATGGGTATCATACTGCTACCTCATATGAAGTAGGTAAAACTGTAAGTGTAATTTTTTAGGTTTTGTTTTGTTTTGTCTTTTTGAGACATGGTCTCACTATGTAGTTCAGGATGGCCTTGAGCTTACTTTGTAGCTTACTTTGTAGTCTTGAACTTGTAACAATCTTCCTGCCTCAGCCTCCCGAGTGCTGGGATTACAGGCATGTGCCACTACACCAGACTCACAGGTGTGTTTTGAGGCTGAGGTCAAATGTGCAAAAGTTCTGTCACAAATTCTGTCACATGTTCAGCAAAGGGTAAATGCTCAAGAAACACAGACTATCTAGTAACTGGAAATGATGCCTCTCTGTGCCTCAGTTTCCTCTTCTAAAAGGGAGACAGTGCCTATACTGCCTGCCACTCTAGAATGCATGTTCAGCAAGCCAACCTATGCAAAGCATCTTGAACAGTGTGACACACAGATTGCACTCACAGTCAATCATCAATTTTCACGGCCACTGTGTCTGTTAACTCCATCAAGCAAATCCTCTAAATGTTAGCAGGACTAGAGGAATAAACCCCTAGTGGAGGAAAACCCTAGAGAGCATCCACTGCCTCAGTGACTTAGGGAAACTTTCTCTCCAAGAACCATGACCCATGGAAGCCAGTCAGCTTGAAAGCCACTGCTGCAGACCAAGAGGTCACTGTCTGCCCCTGTAACCATAATAATATCACTGGCCCAGTCAGCTGGATCAATCAAGGACTTCAGGCAGCCCTTCTGGAAATTCAGACCCAGGGCAAAGGTGACAGGGCAAGCCAAGGTCACAAGCTGGCCTAGGGAGCAGGGGCACTGACCACACATTTGGAGGGGTGGCTGCTTCCAACCCTTGCCCAATGACCACAAAGAGAAACCAGATCTGTGGAGAATCTGACTGTCCCAAGCCCTTCAAAACAGCCTTCCTCCAGGGCTGGGCTGGGCCTAGCCAGGGGCACCCTCCTCAAAGTCCCCTTGGCTTATACAGAGTGGAACAGCTGTGAAAACAGTTCTAGGCCTCACCTTCAGGCCAACTGTTATCACTCAACTGGTAGGGAGCAGTAAACATGACTGGTTGTAACTAGGAGACACAAACAGCCTCTGGCCCCGGATGAGTTTGCTTGCAGTGGTCTGTATTGGTGCCTTGACCCTTCAAACCCACTGCCCACCAAAGTCAGGGAGGGACTTGAACTCTTCGCTGCTTCTCTGGAAAGAGTGGACAAGGGTGAACAGCAGTCTAATTCAAAGCCCTAATTACTCCAGTGCCGTCCTTCGCTAAACCCCAATAAGTTTCCAAATGAGAAATGGGGTCTCGAAATCCTGATGAGCAAGCTGCCCTTCCAAACACTCTTTCTTCCAAAGTCTTAGCCTTTAGGGCCAAGAGCACAGCTTCTCAAATCCAAGCCCAGTACCATCTCCCCTTCCTAACAGGGTGCCCAAGGCTCAGAAAACTTCAGTGACTCCTAAGACCTATCTCCTCCAATCCCGGAAGAAAAGAACTTGCCAAAGGATGTCCTACACACCTTAAATTAAATAATCTGACAGGATTCTGGAGTCGCGAGCAGACGATTCCGGGGTTCCAAGCACACCAGTAAACATTCAGGTCTCCCCAAAGTTATTAAAGTCTAACAAAGGGAGTTTCGTATAAACGCCCACTCCTACACATTAAATACAGGAAGCTGGAGCCCCTCCTCACCGCTTGGCATCACAGCCCTCCCTAAGTACGCCCCTAAACACCCACCTGAGCCTCTCTTGCCCCTCCGTCCCGTTCCCCAGAAGATTACAAACATCACTATCCTCCCGCCCTGACACGGCTCTCCTCTGCGCTCTCAGGATGGCTCCCCCGGTGCCTCGGTGGTATAGCCCAAGCGGCCCCATCCCAGCCACGTTTGACACAGACCCCTCTTCAGAAACCCCCACCCCTCTAAATACACTATGGAACTCCTCCCTCAAACCCCAGTACGGCACAGTCGTCTCCCCTCCAAACACTGAGCCCCTCGACGGTTTAGTACTCGAACCCTAAGCACGATCTCCCCCACACCCCTCCGGCGCGGGCCCCAACCCCTCAGTGGTTTAGCCCTCGCACGCCCGGTAAGTTCCCCACGCCACTCCAGAGGTACAGCCCGCCTCGGGCGCAGCCGCCCCCACCTCCCCTCCGGTTCCCCTACCACAGTCTAGTGCCCCCGCCCCCGTGCGGCCACCCCCACTCAGTTCCGGAAGGGGGGGCTCGACGGCCGCGGTCCCCGCGCGGCGGGCACGGGTGGTACGGCCCAGCGCGGCACCGCGGGGGGCTCGGACGCGACCATCGCGGGGGGGGGGCGCCTGGGGACACGCGCTGGCGCACTCACCTGTCACCGGCAGCCGCCCAGACTCTCCGGCGGGGCTCTACCCCCGCCCATCGCCACGCTGCGCTTCTCCCGCTCACTGTGTTTCCTGGCGGCGGCGGCGACGCCTTCTCGGAGCCAGGCCCAACGGCTCGCGCGGCGCGGCCCCCCCGCCCCCTCCCCCCAGCCCCCGCTTACCGCCCCCTCCCACCCTTCAGCCGGAAATACCGCCTTCTCCCGCCACAAACAGGAAGTGACGTAGAACGAGTGAAGGCGCGGCTGGGAGGACTCTAGAGCGCAAACGCAAGAAGGGGAAGCGGTGGGCTCTCAGGGCGCCTGCGTACTACATTAGGCAATTTGGGCCTACGTAGGTAAAGGGCCTAATTTAGGCGCGGAATAAAAAACAGGTTATGCTCCGCAGGCGCAGTAGGACTCCGACGCCTTCTTTCCCTGGAGGCCAGCCGCAGTGATTATTTCCCGGCAGCCCCTGGTCCTTATTTACATACGCTTTGATCTTGCGGTCTCTAGGCCGGGTTCCGAGGTTCTTAAAGGGTCCAGGAGCAGCAGTTGGAGAGGCTTGTTTTCCACTGTGTCTGTAAGGTTTTTTTTTTTTTTTTTTTGGTTGGTTGTTTTTGGTTTTGGTTTTTTTCTTTTTAAGACAGGGTCTCACTGTGCAGTTCACGCTGGCCTTGAGTTCACTTTGTAGCCCAGGCTGGTCTCGAACTCACAGCGATCCTCAGCCTCCGGAGTGCTGGGTTTACAGGCGTGCGACACAACGCCTGGCTGTGTCGGTAAGGTTTGAGCTCAGGCTCTGAAGCCACACAGCCCCAGATTTGAATTTCTTTCTGGTTGATGACTGTGGAAAGACCGTGTTTTTGTGCCTCAGTATCAGCATCTGCAAAATGGAAACAAATGACTGGGCGGTTGAACTATTTTATGGAAAGAATGATTTTTATACATATGAAAATCTTTTAAAGCCGGGCGTGGTGGCGCACGCCTTTAATCCCAGCACTCGGGAGGCTGAGGGTAGGCGGAGCATTGTGGGTTCGAGGCCGGTTTGGGCTACAACGCGAGCGCAAGGCCTGCCTGAATTACATAGTGCGACGCTGTCTCAAAAAACTAGGGCTAGGAGTTTGGTTCAGTGGCTTGAGCGCCTGCCTGGCAGGTGTGAGGTTGTCATTTCGATCCCCAGTGCCACAAAAGAAAAAAGAAAATCTTTTACTCCAAATATTAATGCTACTTGCCCATTTTATATATAGTCAAAAGCGTATGGCCTATGTAACTTAGTTAAGGACCAACTTGGGACTGCAGAGACCTTAAAATCGCCTCACAGAGTGCAAGGTCGAGTTCGATTCCCGGTACCAAAAAAAAAAAAAAAAAACCAAAAAAAACTGCCTCACAAAGCCGGGCAAGGTGCTACACACCATTAATGTCAGCACTCTGAGAGGCTGAGGCAGGACAAGCACAGGTTTGAGCCTATCCTGGGCAATTTTGCGACTCAGCGAGACGCTGTCAAATAGATAAATACAGGCTGAAGAAGATACAGCTCGGCGTAAGGGCCCTGGTTCAATTCCCATTACCAAAGGGGAGGGGGTAGAGTTTTACATAGATCCTGGCCAGCCTAGCAGCTAGTGTGCAAGACAGCTACGAGTCATCTGGCTGCCACATCGTTTTTTCACACAGGTTGGGAGATGGGTTGTTACCGTCTGAATTTGGGTTTCAGTATGCCACAAAGTTTGAGAAGTAGGCATTGGCGAGTGAGAATAATATTACTCTGGGAGTTGAATCCTGGGTCTACCTCCATCTGGAGGAGGAATTCAGGCACATCCAAAAAAAAAAAAAAAACGCAAAAAACATACACAAGGGAAACAAAAAAAATTAGCCATCCCACCTGAATGTAGTGGCTCATGTCTGTAATCACAGTGTGCTGAGCGACTGAGGCAGGAGGCGCAGAATTGCCCTTGCCTGGGCAATTTAGTGTTTTAGTGGAAACCTATCTCTAAAAAAGAAAAAAAAAAATTAAAAGGGCTGTGGACATAACTAGAGCAAAGGTCCTGGGTTCAATTTCCAGCACTGGGGGAAAAAAACAGAATTAGCTCTTCTGAGGTAAAAGAAATAAAAGGTAGGTAGAAAAGAGACAAGGAAATCATAACTAAAACTTGCACTCTGTAAGAAGACTGCAACAGCCGGGCGTGGTGGCCCACGCCTAAGCTACATAGTGCGACCCTGCCTCCAAAAAACTAGGGCTGGAATTTTGGCTCAGTGGCTTAAGTGCCTGTCTGGCAGGCGTGAGGCTGTGAGTTCGATCCCGGGTGCCGCAAAAAAAAAAAAAAAAGACTGCCACTTCCAGGACTTAGTAGGAGTCACTTAAGACAGCCCCATGCCACTTTTCTTGGCTAAATTTATACCTCTTCCTACCAGCCTCATCACTAAAAGGCCATAAATTGGCCCAGTTAAGAAAATAAACAAGTTCAAGTCCAGCCTGGGCTACAAAGTGAGTTCAAGGACAGCCTGAACTGCATAGCAAGATCCTGTCTCAAAAAGACAAAAAAAAAAAAAAAAAAGTAAACATAAGGTTAAATTAATCCAGAAGACATTTAAATCACCTATTTAAAAAGCAAAAAACACATGCTTGCTAACTGGCTGTACCCTTTTGGCAGAGTGGTGCTGAGTGGACACTTTTCCCCATAGCTTTTCACCCCAAGAAAAACATAAATACACTCAGTTCAAACTGTAAAGTGTCTCATTTCTCTGAGCACCTGCACTCCCCTGTGAGTGTGTGCTGTACTCTGTCTTTGCCTAGTAAATCCTCCCTGTCCTGAGAATTCTTTCTGTGACAGGAAACAGCCAGCCTGCCAGAGCCAGATGGGTTAAATTTGGAAAATGCAGTCCCAACCCAGTGACTTTTTTTTTTTTTTTTTTTTTTTTCTTGAGTCAGGGTCTCATTGTGTAATTCAGGCTGGCCTTGAGTTCACTATGTAGCCCAGCTGGCCTGAAACTTGCAGTGATCCTCCTGCCTCAGCCTCCCAAGTCCTGGAATTTCAGGCATGTGTCACTATGCCCATCCTCCTGCCTCTGAGTCTCCACGGACTAACAGGGACCCCTGTCCCTCCTAGGGTACACAATGCATGATGACACACTGAGCTTTCAACAAAATCTCCTTGAGCTTGGGTATGAACTAACTCCTTGGGGACACCAGTTTTCAAGGATAATGGCTTCCAACTGTATCACCAAATACTATTTACCCTTGTGTCTTGTTTGTTTTTGGCTTTTTGAGACAGGCTCTCCATACACAGTTCAAAGTGACCTTCAACTCACTATGTAGCCCAGTCTGGCTGGAATTTGCTGTGATCCTCTTGTCTCAGTCTCCTGGGTGCAGGGATTACAGGCGCGTGCCACCACACCCAACTTATTTACCCTTCCGTGTGGTGTACTCTTGTATTAGTTTTCTTTTTTTCTCTTTTTTGTATTTAATATTCTTGTATTTAATATTCTTTCTTTTTATTTAATATTTTTCAGTGCTGTATTTAATATTTAATATTTTCTTTTTTTGAGTCAGAGTCTCATTGTATTTAATATTCCTTTTTGTATTTAGTACTTAATATTCTTTGTTTTTCCATGCTGAAACCCTCCCATGCTGACTTCCTGGCACACTAATGGGCCCTGCTGAGCTATTGGGAATCTCCTGGCCCAGGGCGGCAGCTTTGGAGATGGGTAAAGTCTAATCATGTCTTTCCTATCTTTTTTTTTTTTTTTTTTTGGTCAAAAAATGACATCCTTTCTCTGAGCATGCCTTTTCCTCATTGCAAAACAGCATGAATAGAATTTAAGTAGTGATTAGCCAGGCATGGGGGCACAGCCTTATAGTCCCAGCACTCTGAGAAACTGAGGCAGGAAGATCTCAAGCTCAAGCAGCCAAGTCTGGGCAATTTAACAACTTATTGAGACCTTGTCTAAAAATAAATAAATGAAAAATAAAAATAAAAAAGGGCTGATGATGTAATTCCATGTGAAGGCCCAGGGTTTGATCCCCAGTGACGCAAGCCCTCACGCACATGTGCACACACACAGAATTTATGTAGCAGCTGTTACAGGCAAGAGCTGTGCTTAACATACTCCTACTAATTTATCCTGTTGCTCTTTTAGGTCAAATACAACAACTGGACTTTGTTAAAGTTCCCAGGACAATTGGTAAGGGCAGGATTTGAACCCACGCAGTTAGGTACTACAACCTATGCTTTCAACACACATCATCCTGGAAAATGGAAAGTACTGGCCCTACTTCTGTTTCTTGTGTTGCTTTGGCAAACCATTTAATTATTGTTGGAGGTCCTCAGTTTCTTAATTTCAACATCAAGAGTAGTGAAAGAGAAATTTTTCCTTTTTTTTTCTTTTTTTTTTTTGAGACAGGGACTTGGTATGTAGTTCAGGCTAACCTTGAACTCACTAGGTTGCCCAGGCAGGCCTCAAACTTATGGTGATCCTCCTGCCTCAGCCTCCCAAGTGCTGGGATTACAGGTGCCACCACACCCAGTCAAAAAAGATTTTTAAAGAGTTGGAGCTGTAGCTCAGTACAAAGATTCTGGGTTCAATCCCCAGTATCATGAAAGAAAGAAAGGAGAGAGAGAGAGAGAGAGAGAGAGAGAGAGAGAGAGAGGGAGACAAGCAGGAGGAATGAGGACCCCTGCTTTCTCATCCTTACCAAACATTTTCAGGGGAGCAAGTCCATAGCACTGATCAGATTCTCAAAGGAGTCTGAAACTATTAAGGAAAAGTTTTTGGCGGGACGTGGTAGCCTGAGCCTATAATCCCAACACTCAGGAGGCTGAGGCACGAGTATTGCCACAAGTTTGAGGCCTGCCTGGGCTATGGTACAGTAGTAAGTTCAAGGCTAACCTGAACTATATACCAAGACCCTGTCTCCAAACAAACAAACACAAAAAGAACAAAGTTTTTGTTTTTATTTAAAAGAGGGTCCGTGCTATGAAGAATTGTTGAAGTAGTATCTTCAGCTCCCCAGCCAGAAGTCACTGAGCCTCCCCCAGATGCTGCTGTGCTAGGGAGGACCTTTTACAGCAATGTTCTGTGTTTGGCAGAGGTACAGAGAGGCCGCAGGGAACCTAAATGTCAGCCCCAATTTCCTTGTTATAAAATATGTTTCTCTCTAAAGTTTTAATAGAAGACATCGTGCACATTTGATTTCTTAATCCATCAGAAACTCCCAAAGTGGTTAAGTGGCTGTATTAAGCTAATGTACTTCTGTGTAGAACTTAAAACATTTTTTGTGCCCTTCGTGTGCATGTTTGGTGTTTTGAGAGAAAGTTGGCCATGAATTCACTTTGAAGCCCAGGTTGGCCTTGAACTCACAGTGGTCCTCCTGTCTCATCCTCCTGAGTGCTGGAATTACAGGTGAGTACTAACACACCCTGTGATTTTTATTTTTTACTTTTTTCTTGAGTGCTAGGATGATAAGCTTGCACCATCCCCTGCCTCTACTCTTGATAAGACTGAGCATTTTCCCAAATTCTCTATTCTGTTGTTTCAAAAAATATTTCTTTTTTTTTTTTTTTGCAGCACCGGGGATTGAACTCACAACCTCGCGCCTGCCAGGGCAGGTGCTTAAGGCACTGAGCCAAACTCCCGGCCCTGGTTTTTTGAGGCAGGGTCGCACTATGCAGCTCAGGCCGGCCTCGCGCTCGCGTTGTAGCCCAAGCCGGCCTCGAACTCACAACGCTCCGCCTACCTCAGCCTCCCGAGTGCTGGGATTAAAGGCATGCGCCACCACGCCCGGCTCAAAAAATATTTCAAAATAGATGCTAATCTGTTTCATTTATACTACTAGTTTCTTAGTTCATTGAAAAGAACATCTTAGTTTTCTGAGGAACCTCCATACTGATTTCCACAGTGGTGGTACCAGTTTCATCAAAGGGAATGGTTTGTGCTTTCATTGTTTGATCATTTTTTCATTCCTATATCTTGTAATCTACTTTGAAGATAACAATACACAATATATTAACCATTGTTAATAACCTATTATGTTTTGAAATTCTGTATCATCGTTTTGAGGTTTTTGTTTTTTGCTTTGTTTTGTTTAAAAAAAAAGGAAAGAGAGAACCCCTTGTGCAATTATCAGTTTTTTCTAAGAGTCTTTTGGTCTATGACTTGAGCTCTGAGTAACATTTTGGACATTCTTTTAAGATTATGGTACACAGTGTATTAACTATTGTTATTCTCTATTTTGTTATGAAATTTTGTTTTGTCTTCATATTTTCTTTATTAATATCTACTTGTATAACATTACAATAAAAAGACTGAGCACCTTATGAATCAACACAGCTGGCTTCCCATACTGCATGGAGTCAGGCCTTCCGTGGTCTCCAGGGCCCAGTGTGGCTGTCCCTGCCTAGCCTTCTGAATCATCGCCAGCTGCTCCTGCCCTGCCCCACATTCCTTTCTTTTCATCTTTTGGTACCAGGGATCAAACTCATGACCTCACACTTGCCAGGCAGGTACGGTGCTGCTGAGAAATATCCCCTGACTTTTTTTTTTTTTTTTTGAGACAGTGTCTCACTATATAATTCAGGCTCGTCTTAAACTCACTATGTACCCTTGGATGATCTCGAACGCATAGGAATCCTCCTGCCTCAGCTTCTCAATGGCTAGGATCACAGGCGTGCACCATCACATCTATTCAAGATGTTTTGGACACCAGTCTTTCCAGCCTGTAGAATGATGTCTGGCTGCCTGGCACATACTTGGAACTCAGGGATCAAAAAATATTTGCAAGCCAGGTGTGGTGGCATGTGCCTGTAAACCCAGCACTTGGGAAGCTGAGGCAAGAGGATCATCTCAAATTCAAGGCTACCCTGGGCTACATAGTGATTTCAAGGCCAGCCTGAACTGCATAGTGAGACCTTGTCTCATACCCCTTCAAAAAAATACTTGCATTCCCAGCCCCTTTGTTATTTGTTATTTTCAAACAGGGTATTGATAAGTCACTGACTGGCCCAGGATGTGCTTGAAGTTGCAATTCCCCTGCCTCAGCCTTCCACAGTGCTGGAATTACAGGCATTCAGGGAATCTCCTTAAGGCCTATTTTGCAGTAGTAAACAGGTCCAAAGAGGGGACATTCCTTACCAACCATCACCCAGCCAAAATGTCATCCATTCTCAAAGATATCCGTCGCCAAGCCCACCACAGCCACAGCACTGGACTTACCTCGTGTGGGTCCAGGTTTGAAATATAGCCGTGTTTTATGCTAAATGAAAGTATGTGGATTAGAGACAGTGAAATACTTTATAAACATCGTGGTGGACTAACTAATAGTCAACTTGTAACACCCAGCTGAACTGAATCAGCATGGTACTGGGTGTGAACAGCCCACCTGAGGATTGTTGCCAACAGCATAAAAATAGAACTGGAGGGGAAAATGGTGCTATTGATTCTCCTGGAGAAGGTTGTTGCACTGGTTTTCCTAAAATGAACTCTGCTGTTATCATCGGAGGAGCTCAGGACCTCGTTGTTGCTGAGGATGGCTATGGTACCTTTCAGGGGAGCTCTGATCCTTACTTTGAGCATTGTTTCCTGGGTCCAGTGCAAATCTCTCACCCTGCTGGCACAGATCCTTCATCCTACTGGCACAGACTTTCTAGCTTCTACCACTGACCTTTGGGCCTTCCCAGGGCAGATCCTTGATACAGACGTGCATGAGACATTGTCGTGGGTTCTAGGCCTCCAGCTGGACTCATGGAGGACACTGCCATGGGATCCAGGCCCTCAGCTGGATTATTAGGGTCTCTAGTGTGTGGACAGATTTCCTGTGCTCTTTTGCATTTGACTCTTTGGATAAATACTATAAAATAATCCTGTAAATTATGTGTTCTATATTTAATCTTTTCCCTTGTAAGCCCTGACCACAACAAACATCGTCTCCCATATTATGAAGAAAAATTGGGATATTTATACCAGCCAGTATTTTTTTACAGCGTCAAGAAGAAAACCGTTTTGCTATGTGTGGTGTCACATTCCTGGAATCTCGGCACTCTGAAAAGCTGAGGCAGGGGAATCACAAATTTAAGCCCAGCCTGGGCAAGTTAATGAAACCCTGTCTCAAAGAGAAAGAGGGAAGGAGGGATGAGGAAGGGATGCAGCTCAGTGAGAAGGCCCTGGATTCAATATCGAGTACAGGTTGGGGTGTGGGGATAATTTGTCAAACTACTCAACTGGGTGATCTATGAACTCTATTCACACTATTGCCACAAGGTGGCACCACATGAGCTGGCTATCTCTGCAGGAACCAGTCTTCTAGAGCAACTTGGGATACTTGTGTGCTGTTATTTTAACCTTCACTGTTTAGAAGTTCTTATATGACATCTAATTTTTTTTTTTTTTTTTTTTTGCGGCACTGGGGATTGAACTCACAACCTCGCGCTTGCCAGGGCAGGCGCTTAAGCCGCTGAGCTAAACTCCATAGCCCTGGTTTTTTGAGGTAGGGTCGCACTATGTAGCTCAGGCTGGCCTTGCGCTCGCGTTGTAGCCCAAGCGGGCCTCGAACTCACAACGCTCCACCTACCTCAGCCTCCCGAGTGCTGGGATTAAAGGCGTGCGCCACCACGCCCGGCTCCTTATATGACATCTAAACAGGAGATTTTGAGTTGGATTCTTAGCCAGAGGAAAAATAGTAATGATAAACATTATTGAGACGTGATAAAATTGGAACACGAATTGTGCATTAGACAGCTATTTCCGTTAGAGTTTTTGTTGTTTTTCCAGTTCTGGGGATTGAACCCAGGGCTTTTGACCTGAACTGTATTCCCAGCCCTTATTATTTTTTAATTTTGAGACAAGGTTTTGCTAAGTTAATAAACTGCCCAGGCTAGGCTCAAACTTGCGATCCTCTTGCCTCCTCAGCCTCCCAGAGTGTGGGATTACAACTGTGTGCCCTTACTACCTGGAGTCTTAGATTTCTCGATTTGTTTCATTTATTTTTGTTGTTGAGGGCCAGGGATATAGCTCAGTGGCACAGCGCCTGCCTGGCAAGTGCAAGGCCCTAAGTTTGATTTCTGGTACCAGAAAAAAAAAACTGAAATATTTTTGTTGTTGTTTGGTTTGATACAGGGTCTTACTACATAGCCTAGACTGGCCTCAAATTTGTGGAGATCCTTCTGCCTCAGCCTCCACACTCAGCTGTTTTTGTTTTATTTCGAAGGGCTGAGGTTCACACTAGGCCTGGCATTTATTTACTAAGCAAGTGCCAGTGCTGGGATTACTGGCATGCACCACCATGCCTGGCTGGATGGTTTTCTCTTATATGAGAAACTTGAAATTATTTATAAATAAACAGCAAAATAAAGGATGCAAAAAGGAAGAGAGCTAGGCATAGTGGCACATGCCTGTAATCACAGCACTCGGGAGGCTGAGGCAGGAGGATCATAGCAAGTTCGAGACCAACCTGGGCTACACAGTGAGCTCAAGGCCAGCCTGAATGAACTGCATAGTGAGACCCTGTCTTAAAAAGACAAAAAAAAAAAAAAAAAAAAAAAAAAAAAAAAAAAAAAAAAAAGAAGAAGAAGAAGAAGAAGAAAAGGAGCGGGGAGGAAGAGAATAAAGGTTTTTTAAAAAAGAATTGAAGAAAAGAATGGAACTAGAGCCTTTTCAAATGGAAAAGAAATTAACAGTTGGAGGAAGATGGGAGGGATGGGAGGAGGTGACAGAAAGGATTAAAATGCTATATACACATACAGACTCCCCATGATAAATTTAAACATTATGTACTTCAAACATGTACTAGTAAGAAATACATAATGAAAAAATCTCAAAAAACAATCATGCTACTGGGACTTTCCTCATGATAGCCTGCCCTGTCTTCTCTAATGTGTACTTTTACCTTGCTTTTTCTTTTAGTTGGCCCAAGCTTGCTAGGCAGAGCCAGTTTCTCCCTCATGCTTCACTTTTACTTTTTCAAATAAACTTTGCCACTGCTTCATGGTCATTTCATTGAATTCTTTAAGAAAAAAAAAAAAAAACGGATCACATGTGATTCCATTTGTGTGAAATGTCCAGAATGCGTTGTGAGTTCGAGGCCGGCTTGGGCTACAACGCAAGCGCAAGGCCAGCCTGAGCTACATAGTGCGACCCTGCCTCAAAAAACCAGGGCCGGGAGTTGGGCTCAGTGCCTTAAGCGCCTGCCCTGGCAGGCGCGAGGTTATGAGTTCAATCCCCGGTGCCGCAAAAAAAAAAAAAAAAAAGAAATGTCCAGAATAGGCAAATGTAGAGAGATGAAAAACACATTAATGATTGCCTAAAGCCGAGGGCAGGAGGCAAGGATGGAGGACTGGGGAATGATGGGTAAGGGGCACAGGATTTCAATTTGGGTAATGAAATTGCTGTAAAATTGATTGTGGTGATGGATGCCCACTCTGAATAACTCAAAGCCACTGGATATGCCTATGTATTGGTGAATCTTCGGGAATGTGAATTACACCGCAACACAGCTGTTAAAAACTTCCTGGATGTGTATGGTGGCACACGCTTATAATCCTAACACTCAGGAGGCTGAGGTAGAGGATCGCTGTGAGTTCGAGGCCAGCCTGCACTACATTGTGAGATCCTGTCTCAAAACAACAACAACAACAAAAAAAACAAACAAAAAAAACACCTTCCTGGACTGATATGAAATGATCTCTAGGATATATTAAGTCAAATCCAAAGTGAAAAATCTACTGTATATGTGACCAATTGAATGGGAAAATAGTTATACTTGTAAACATACCAAACATTTCCAGGACATATAAAATCCCAGGAACACTGATTGCCTTTGGAGAGAGGAACCTGGTGACTTACTCAGAATAGGAATAAAAGACACCCCAAAAAGCATGAAGAATAACAACAAACACCCATGGCCACCACCTGGCTTTCAAAGTCACTACTGTGAGCCCTCAATGTTCTACTTTCCAATCATGACATACCCCATCCCTTGAGAGAACCACTGTCCTACATTTGGAGTTTACCATTCCTTGGCTTTATACATTTACTATATTTTAAGTATCCCTCATTAATATGCATTATGTTGCGTATTTTAAAACTACACATATTCTTCGGCGATTGCTTTTTTCACTCAGTATTTTGGTTTATTCACATTGTTATGTGCAATTTTAGTTCATTTCTCTTGATATACAATATTCCACAGCCAATATATAGTATAATATATCCAATAAAAAATATCTAACTTTCTGAAATGGCCACAAAGCAATTTTTCATCCTACACACTCTTCTTGCCATGAAACACGGACATCCGTCTCGCTGCAGTAAGGTCTGTGACCTTGCCCTTGAATCTGAGAGGGTCAGTGACAGTGGCAGCACTGAAGCACTGGGACCCCCAATGCTATGTGAGAAAAGCCAGGCATGGTGGCGCACACCATAATCCCAGTACTTGGGAGTCTGCCCCAGGAGGATTGCCATGAGTTTGAGGCCAGCCTGGGCTACACAGTGAGGCTGTCTCACAATAAATAAATAAATAAAATAAATAAATAAATAAATAAATTAGAAAAGAAAAGAAAAAGTAATGGCTTCTTTGGCTCTTGTAAAGGTCCCACTTGAAACCCACAGCCATGAGACGAAGCCCAGGCCACACAGAACAGCCGTGAGTAGGCACCTAGCAGATGGCACAGGCTGAGGTCCCAGCTAAGTGCCAATCCTGGATAATCACCAGATACCATGGGAATCTTCAAGAGGACGCCTAGGCTACTGTGCTGCCTTTGGCCTGCCCTGTTTTGCCTGGGACTGTTTCTTCTCAGTGACTTTCCTCTGCCATGCCACCCTGCCTTGGAGCTGGCTTCTACAAACTGTTACACAAGAGAATAGGAAAAACAATGCAACATCAAATTCATACTTCTGGAAACTTCCAGGAAGATGGTGGAGTGGTGAAGAGCAGAGACACAGCCTCAGATTTGGTGTTCAGATGCTGGAATATAAGAGAGAAGGAGAAAAGGAGTGAAGTGGGTCCCCAGGACCCAGCAAAGATCTGAAATGCGAATAGAACCCCATGGGGAGACCGAAAAGAGAGACCTCAGTGCAGGAGGTGGCAAGTGGCACTTCCTCCCTGAGCCCTGACTCACTGCGAGGGGGATTCAGCTTGAACCTGCAGATGGCATGGTGACTACTGGCAACCTCAGAGGCTCCATGGAGAAACACACCAGGGGAACAGAGCAGTGGACACGGCAGATTGCAGTGGCTGGTGAGTTATCCAGGTTCAGAGAGGACAACTGGAGAGGACAGGAGAGGACAACTGGCCGGTAACTATCTTAGAGAGGCCAGCTGAGCTTGGAAATCAGAGCAGCTTTGGGCTGGCTCCATCCAATGGCTCCCAGTGTCAGGGTGAGGCAGAACTCAGCTCTAGTCCACAGGAGGTCAAGGAGCCAAGTTCAAACCAGCAAGGGGCACACAGAGTATTTCAGGCTGGGCAAATCAAGTTCCAGCCTCACAGCAAGAAGTCAGCCTGAAGTTCAGTGGATCTAAAGGTGCATGTTTGCTGGAATTACCCACTACCCCACTGTAAACCTACAGCTGGTTTGCAGGGATTGATCATCATGGATCTAGGCTCTTTCTGCCCATTCTATGAGTGGCAGCAGAGATATACCCTGAAGTAGACATTTTTGTTTTTGTTTTGTTTTTTCTTGTTTTTATATGAGTGTGAACACTTTCCCATTTGTTGTAGTTCTACTCTTGTTTTTATTTCTTGGTTCTCTCCCTTCTGCCTTCACCAGTTTCCCAGTTTGCATAATCTTCCTTTATCTTGCAGTCTTGCTTCTAATCTCTTCCTCTTCTATTTCTCTATTTTTTCCTCTTAACCCTTTTTAAATTCTCTGTTTTTTATTTATATTTTCCCTTTTAAATTTTTCTCCCAAGGGTAAAATCACCATATTGAGGACATATTTACTGTACACAATTTGCTGGTTTATTTTAGATTTTGTTATATAACAATAAATATAGTTCATACAGTTAAAGATGACTAATACCACAGTTTGTCATTTCATAGGCTGTGTTCAATGCTATTGTTATTGCTGATTGTCACTTTAGCCAAAGTGACATAATTGTTCTACTCAGTTGTTCTTCCTCATATGCCAAAACTGAGATTACCTAAGAACCATAAATAATACTATTGGCCAGTGTCAGAGAACCAGGGGCTAGGCTAAATAGGCAACAGCTTCTCCTCCCCACTAAATTGAAGAGGTAGGATCTTGTAACAGACTCTCTGAAGTGGTAACAGTGGAAGTAACAAAGCAAATGAATGAAGCTCTAGAAAAAGATAAGAAATAATCTCTCAGATAACTACAGAGATGGTGACCATAATAAAAGATATGGTTAGTGACTCTAGAGAAGATGCAGATCTTTTAAAAATAGAGGAACTTAAGAAAATGATGGCAACCATGAACACCCAACACAGGGAAGAAATGGAATCCATAAAACAGATTTAAGCAAATATCTAGGAAACTAAAAATTCCACTGAAAGTATCCACAGCAGAATAAACCAATGTGAAGACAGAATCTCAGATATAGAAGACAGGATTGTGGTTAGTAATTGTGAAAAGAATGATTTCTTTAAAATAGCAAGGGACCACAAAGAATCAATCCAACAGCTGCTGGAGGATGCAAAGAAGAATAACATAAGCTTGATCAGAATCAGTCAAAAAGGAGACAGCACAGACCACATAGAAAACCTGCTCACAGAAGTTATGGCAGAAAACTTCCCATGCAGGAAAAAAAAATTGACATATCAAAAAATTGATAAGTGAGGCATATTGAACTGCAATTAGCCATGATGGGGAAAAAAAAATCTATACTAAGGCATGTAATAGTCAAGATTCTAGAAATTCAACACAAGAATAGAATATTAAAAGCTATCAAAGAAAAAGCAAATCACCTGTAAAGGAAAGCCCATGAGAATCATAGCAGAGGGCAGAAATTTAGTTCAGTGGCATAAGCACCTGCCTGGCAGGCATGGGGTTGTGAGTTCCATCCCTGGTACAAAAAATAAATAAAAAAATAAAAAAATCACAGCAGACTTCTCAACACAAACCCTCAAGTCCAGGAAAGCTTGCAGTGAAGTATTTCAAGCCTTAAAGAAAACGACCAGCCGGGGTTTTAGCTCAGTGGAATAGCGCCTGCCTGGCAAGCTCAAGGTCATGAGTTCAATCCCCAGTACCAAAAAAAAAAGAAAGAAAGAAAAAAAAGAAAAAACCTCCAACTAGATTGATGTATCCCACAAAACTATCAATCAAAATTGATAGGGAAAACACACCGCATACTAGCTTATAGACATGCTTAAGAAAATGCAAAGAAGTGCAATGAAATTGGAAATCAATGGCAAAAGAAACCATGTGTTTAAGAAGTTCTTAAACACATGGAAATTAAATAATACCCTCATGAACAACGAATGGATCACAGATGAAATTAAAGAAGAAATTAGACCATTTCAGCAATTAAAATGATAATGACAATAAAACATACTGGAACTTATGGGACACAATGAGAGAAATTTATAGTGGTGAATTCCCATAGCAGGAAGAAAGAGCATGCTCAAATAAACAACTTAATTTTGAACCTCAAACTTCTAGAAAAAGGAGCAGGCCAAGCCCAAAGCTCATACAAGGGAGGTAATTATAAAAATTAGAGCAGAAATTTTTTTTGTTTTTTTTTTTTTTTGCACCGGGGATTGAACTCACAACCTCCCACCTGCCTGACAGGCGTGTAAGCCGCTGAGCCAAACTCTCGGCCCTGGTTTTTTGAGGCAGGGTCATACTGTGTAGCTCAGCCCGGCCTTGAGCTCGCGTTGTAGCCCAAGCCGGCCTCGAACTCACAACGCTCCTCCTACCTCAGCCTCCCGAGTGCTGGGATTAAAGGCCTGTGCCACCACGCCCAGCTTAGAGCAGAAATTAATACAATAAAGACTAACAAAACACTTCAGAGCCAGGGGTTTAGCTCAGCAGCATAAGTACCTGCCTAGCAGGCGCAAGGTCGTGAGTTTGATCCCCAATACTAAAAGAAAAGAATCAATATAGCGAAGAGTTGTCCTTTGAAAGATCAAATAAAATTGACAAACCCTTAGCCAACCTTATCAGAAAAAGGGAAGCAAACACTCGCATCCATACAATTAAAAATGTAGATCACAATAAACCCTGTAGAAATCCAGAAGATCAGTACTTACTTTGAGAGTTTGTACTGTAATAAGATGGAAAATGCAGAAGAAATGGACAGATTCCTAGATACATATGAGTTACCAAAGCGGAATCAAGAAGATGTAATTAAAAACCTACCAACAAAGAAAAACCCAAGCTCTGATGAAATCACTACTGAATTCTACAAGAAATTTGGAGAAGCCAACTAGATGTGGTGGTACATGCCTGTAATCCCAGCACTTGGGAGGCTGAGGCAGGAGGATTACTGAGTTCAAGGCCAGCCTGGCAAATTCAAGGCCAACCTGCACTAAATAGTGAAATCCTGTCTCAAAAAAAAAAAAAGAAAAAAAAATTTAGAGAAGACCTAACACTACTACTTCTCAAAATCTCTAATGAAACTGAAAGGGAAGCAATACTCCCAAATTCATTCCTGGAAGCAAGCATTACCCTGACACCAAAACCAGAGAAGGACCCAACTAAGAAGGAGAACGACAGGCCAGTCTCCCAAATAAACATAGATGCAAAACTCCTCAATAAGATCCTGGCAAATAGAATGCAGCAAATCATCAAGAAGACTATACATTATGACTAAGTTGGATTCATCCCAGGGATTCAGGGATGGTTCAACATATATACATCAATAAATGTAATACCATCTTAATAGAGCCAAGGACAAAAACCATATGATCATCTCAATAGATGCAGAAAAAACTCTTGACAACATTCAGCAACCATTCATGATAAAAAAAAAAACCTTCCAGAAAATTAGAATAGATGGTCTATCTCAATCTGACAAAAGCCATTTATGACAAACTAATAACCAACCTCATACTAAATGAACAAAAACTGAAAGCTTTCACTGTAAAATCAGGAACAAGATAAAAACTATCACCATTCCTATTCAATATAGTTCTAGAAACATTAGCCATACAATTAGAAAAAGAGAGAAAGAAAAAAAAATAATAGGAAATAAGAAGTTAAACTATCGTTATTTGTGGATAACAAGATACTCTACATAGGTATCAAATACTCCATTAAAAGACTTCTAGATTTAAAAAGCAAATTCAGTAGCATAGTTGGATACAAAGTCAACATCAAAAATCAATAGCCTTCCTATACACAAACAACAAAATGAGAGTGAAATTAGGGAACCAACACCTATCACAATTGCATCCAAAAAAAAAAAAAAAAAAAAAAAAAAAAAAAAAAAAAAAAAAAAAAAAAAAAAAAGAAAGAAAGAAATACCTAGGAATCAATCTAACAAAGGAAGTAAAAGACCTCTACATTGAAGACTACAATACTTTGAAAAAGGTTGAGGAAGATATCAGAAAATGGAAAAATCCCCTTGTTCTTAAGTAGGAAGAACCAACATAGTGAAAATGGCCATACTTCCAAAATTGTTATACAGATTTAATGCAATTCCAATCAAAATTCCAACAGCATATCTCACAGAATTAGAGAAAACAATTCTAAAGTTCATTTGGAACCAAAAGAGCCCCAGAACAGCAAAGGCAATTCTGTGCAACAAAGGCCAGGCAAGGGGCATCACAATTCCCAACTTGAAATTATACAAGCTGGGCATGGTGGCATGCGCCTGTAATCCCAGCACTCAGGAGACTGAGGCAGGAGGATCATTGTGAGTTCAAGATCAGCCTGGGCTACAAAGGGAGCTCAAGGCCAGCCTAACTGCATAGTGAGACCGTTTCAAAAAGACCAAAAAAATTATACTACACAGCTACTGTGATAAAAACAGCATGGTACTGGCAAAAAAACAAGGATCAATGCAACAAATTAGAAGATGCAGAAAAATTCCAGACACACTAAGCCACCTTGTCTTTGTCAAAGGTGCCAAACACATCCACTGAAGAGATACAGCCTCTTTAATAAATGGTGTTGGAAAAACTGGCTTTGCACATGCCAAAGATTAAAACTGGACCCATATCTTTCACCATGTACTAAACCAAATTCTAAATGGATCAAAGATCTAAATATTAAAACAGAAACATTAAATCTGCTAGAAAATAGAGTAGGTAAAACTCTTGAAGACATTTGTGTAGGCAAAGACTTTATGAATAAAACCTCGATTGCACAGGAAGTATCACAAAGAATCAACAACTGGGATCTCACCGTATTGAAAAGCTTTTGCACAACAAGAGAAACCACCAATACAGTGAAGCGACAACCCACAACATGGGAGAAAATGTTTGCGAGCTGTACCTCAAAGGAGTACTATCAAGAACATATAAAGAGCGGGGCGTGGTGGCGCACGCCTTTAATCCCAGCATTCGGGAGGCCGAGGTAGGTGGAGCGTTGTGAGTTCCAGGCCGGCTTGGGCTACAATGCGAGCGCAAGGCCGGCCTGAGATACATAGTGCGACCCTGCCTCAAAAAAGTAGGGCTGGGAGTTTGGCTCAGTGGCTTAAGCGTCTGTCTGGCAGGTGGGAAGCTGAGTTCGATCCCCGGTGCCGCAAAAAAAAAAAAAAAAAAAAAAAAAAATTAGGCCTCGCAGATTTAAAGAACCAATCCAAAAATGGGTACCTTAGATGAATACACACTTCTCAGGACAAACAGCAAATAAATACATGAAAAAATGTTCAGCATCACTGGTTATTCAAGAGATGCAAATCAAAACAACACTGAGAGTCCATCTCACCCCAGAAAGAATGACTACTATCAAGAAATCAACTAATAACAAATGCTGGCTGGGCTGTGGGGAAAAAGGAACCCTTCTTCACTGTTGGTGGGAGTGTAGACTGGTGCAACCACTGTGGAAATCAATGTGGAGGTTCCTCAAAAACTAGGATTAGAGCCAGGCATGGTAGCTCATGCCTATAATCCCAGCATTCAGGAGGCTGAGGCAGGAGGATCATTGCAAGTTCGAGACCAGCCTGAACTACAAAGTGAGCTCAATGCCAGCCTGAACTGCATAGTACAACCCTGTCTCAAAAAATAAAATAAAATTCCAAAAAAAGAAGATGCCCAACAGTTCATCACAGTTTATGAGAGCAATGTGGTGGTGACCATGAAAGATAATAAAATGGTTGTTGATTTAGGTAACTTAGCTTTGGAGTGATTCATTACGCATAACTAGAATGATTGTGCCACATGCTGTCCGCCCGCTGGCTGACAGAACGTCTAGGTTCTCTCCAAGTCTGCAGTTGGCACAACGCGCTTCTCTGCGCACCCTCGGGCCTGCGCGTGGGTACATTCCCAGCACGGGGGCTGCTGGGTGGGCAAGTACCTCACGTTTGACTTTAGCAGTCACATTTTTTTCGCAAAGTGATTGGTACAACTTATGTGATGTTAACAGTATACATATTCAGTCAGCGATAGCACCAAAGCTTCCCTGACCCGTGAGACGTAAAGACTTGCCAATCTGAGTGCAGAATGGTCCTACTGTGTATCTTCTTGAACCTTTGAACTGTTTGAGTGAATTAATCCAAAAATACTATTTAGATGTGACTAAATTAATGCTTTTTTGTTTCAAAGATGCTTTATATATTGGAGCTCCATATTAAGATTTCATTAAAAAAAAAGACTTCATTTTTTTAAAAAGAAAGTATTAGTTAAGTAGCAAAAAGTATTTATCTCACATCTCAATCTTGGTCTTTTCTTTTTTCCCCCATTACTTAGAACCAAAACTCAGGGACTCATGAATAATACTAACAGTGTGTTCTGAATTACACCCCCAACCCAACATCTTGGTGTTTCTCTCTCTGACTGGGATGTGTGTTTTGTGTGTGTTGTGTTAATGGGGATTAAACCATGGCTATATCCTCAGCTTTTTTTTTTTTTCATTTTGAGACAGTCTTACTAAGTTGCTAAATTGCCCAACATAAGCTTGAATTTACGATCCTCCTGTCTCAGTCTCCCAGGGTGCTGCAGTCATAGGCATGTACCACCACACCTGGCCAAGCTCTTGATTTCTAGTACTATTTTGCAATGAAAGGAACCAGTCTCCTTGAAGGAAGAGCTGACTCTAGGAATGGGGCAGGAAATCTGAGCTAGAGATTCATGTGTCAGAAAGGAAGGATGACTAAACAACAAACCCATGAGACAAAGTGGGCCAAGTCTGTAGTCCTAGCACTCAAGTGGCTGAGGCAAGTGGATTGCAGAAAATTCTAGGCTACACAGTGGATTCAAGGCCAGCCTGGACTACACAGCAAGACCCTGTCTTAAAAACAAAACAAACAGACAAGACACAGTGGTGCATGCCAGTAATCCTAGCACTCGGGAGGCTAAGACAAGAGGATCACCATGAGATTGAGGCCAGCCTGGGCTACATAGTGAGGCCCTGTCTCAAAAAACAAAAAAAAAAGTTAATTTTCACAATGTAAATGTAATAAGGTGTATCCTGGACAAGATCCTGGGACACACACACACACACAAATTAGATAAAATTAAGGTATTCTAGAGCTGGGCATGGTGGTGGATGCCTGTAAACCCGGTACTTGGGAGGCTGAGGCAGGAGGATCACTGCGAGTTCAAGGCTAGCCTGGGCTACAAAGTAAGTTCAAAGCCAGCCTGAACTGTGTAGTGAAAAAGACCCAAACCCCCCCAAAATTAAGGTATTCTCAACAGATTGTAGACTTTAGTTAATACTAACAGGTTCACTGATTTTTTTTTTTTTTGGTGGCACCAGGGGTCCAACTCACAACCTCGCGCCTGCCAGGCAGGCGCTTAAGTCACTGAGCCAAACTTCCAGCCCTAGTTTTTTGAGACAGGGTCGCACTATGTAGTTCAGACCGGCCTTCAGCTCACGTTGTAGCCCAAACTGGCCTCGAACTCACAACGCTTCTCCTACCTCAGCCTCCCGAGTGCTGGGATTAAAGGCATGCACCACTACACCCAGCTCCAAAATAATTTTTTTTTTAGTGGTACTGGGGGTTCACCGATTATAATTAAACATACCATACCAGGTAATATGTTAATCTTTGGGAAAATTGGGTGTGAGGTACATGGTAACTGTGTATTCCTTTTGGTTGCTGTTGTTTCTGTTTTTTGTTTCTTGATACAGGGTCTTACTATGCAGTTCAGGCTGGCCTTGAACTCACTCTATAGCCCAGGCTAGCCTTCAACTTGTGATGATTCTCTTGCCTCTGCCTCCAGAATGCTGGGATTACAGGCATGTGTCACCATGTACAGTTGTACTAACTTCTTATATTTTCTGTAACTCTAAAACTTTTCCAAAAAATAGAAAGCATACTACTTTAACTGGAAAAAAAAAAAATAGCTGGCAATCCCAGCACCCTGAGAGGCTGAAGCAGAATGATCAAAAATTCAAGTCCAGGTGAATGATTTAGGGATGACAATGCACAATGCATGTACCATTGTTGCCCCTGATTGATGTGTTTTCAAACTTCGTGTTTTTTTTCTTCTTCTTCTTTTTTTCCTTGAAATAAAATGAATTTGAAAAAAAAAAAAAATTCAAGTCCAGCCTCGACAATTTACACCCCATTCCAAAATTCACACACACACACACACACACACACACACACACACACTCACACACACATATATATATATTTTTAAGACAGGATCTCGTGATATATAGTTCAGGATGGCCTTGAACTCCCTCTGCAGCCCTGGCTGGCCTGGAACTCACCACAATCCTCCTGCCTCAGCCTCCCAAGTGCTGGGATTACAGGTGTGCATCATCACGCCCAACAGGATTTTTTTCTTTCTTTCCTTTATTTTGGTTGTTGTTCTTTTTGAGACAGAGTCTTGCTGTGTAGTCCAGGCTGGTCTTGAACTCACTATGTAACCCTGGCTGGCCTTGAACTTGTGGCAACTGTCCTGCCTCAGCCTCCCGAATGCTGATATTACAGGCATGCACAAGCACATCTGGCTTAAAAATAAAGCAATTTTGAAGGTAAACATCCCCCACCCCCAGTCCTAGAGGCTGAAATCAGGGCCTTGAACATGCCAACTAAGAGCTCTACTACTGAGCTACATTCTCAGCCCTTTTTATTTTGGGACAAAGTGTCACTATGTTGCCCAAACTGTCCTCCAACTTATAATCCTCTAATCCAAGCACTAAGGAGGCTGAGACAGGAGGATCGCAATGGATCAAGGCCAGCCTAGGCTACATAGTGAGTTCAAAGCCAACCTGAATTACAAAGGTAAGACCCTGTCTCAAGAAACAAAAATAAACAAACAAAAACAGGAGGAAGGAAAGAGGGAATGAAGTACAGTCAGTTGTGTTCTTTAAATTCACCACAGAATCAATCCCACCGATAAAGGCCATTTACTGCAGCACTACTTACTGTAGCAAGAGATAAGAGACAACCTGAGTTTCCTTCAAAAAAGAAATAACTAAAATAAATGAGGCTGTAGTGTGCATGTGCATGTGTGCATTGCTCCTTCCTCTACTTCATAGATGTATACATTACACACACCTCTCTAGGAGGTTCATACAGAAGCCAGTAACCTTGGTGGCCTCTGGGATAGGGACTAGAAGACCATGAGAGATGGGAAGGCTTCACTGTTGAGCTTTTGTACCTTTACTGTTTTGAACAATGTGACTGTATTTTTTATACTTGAAAATGTCTAACTGAATCAGCAAAAAATATCCACTCCATGGGGTCCAGCTAGGGTTGGTTTGGAGGAACTGTCAAGTCGAATGAATGGGACACTGTGGCTCCAGGGCAGCCAGGAAGTGGCCAAGGCCTGGGCTCTGGTCTGCAGAAAGTGGCAGGATGGGTCCTGACTCTCAAGACCTGCGGCATCTTAAAGAACTGAGAATACTTCCTAGAACAAGTCCAGTGGGGTGATGGGTCGTCCACACATAGACAACTCCAAAGAATCCAAAACCACTGTCCTAGGACCTGTCTCCACCACAAAGGACCACAATTCAATCTGCAAAGGAGGCGACATGACAAAGGGGTAAAAGGATGAGGATCCTGGGGTCGGCACCCTGAGCTCAACCTTGGTCCTGCCACACACCAGGTGGGAAAGACTTTCAGCAGCTTATGCTCTTCTTAGAGCCTCTGCAAAGACCAACAACAGAGCTTACCTGCCGCAGGTAAGCCGTCCGCATTGAGCTATGTATGATTTGCATCATTGTAGTTCCTATACACAGTAAATCACCATGTGATCTTAAGTAACTGGGACACACCCAGTCAGCCCTCCTGGCCGTTAAAATCACCCATGAAGCAGAACTAGAGGAAATTCCTAGGAAAACAAAGAGTTGAAGCTCACCCAGGAAAGCGCATGTGTGAGAGTGCCTCCTGGTGGCACTGTGTAAAGGGGCAGCCCCTGGGATCCCACGTCCCCAGCATTTGTCATCCTTTGATGCCTCTGACCCCAGCTAGTCCCATGAAAGTCAAGCCCAAGTCCTCATGGGTATAGGAGAGTATTCCTGTTGTCCCTCACCCAGAAGTCCAGCCCCTCACACCCCACACCTGGCACCTGGGGCACAGCCTGACACACAGTAGGCTCCCAACAAGACATAATGCAAAAGTAAAAACAAACAGCAAGCAGGTTGGGAAGATGAAAGTTGTGGAAGTCGGACGTGGTGGCACACTCCTGTAATCCCAGCACTTGGGAGGCTGAGGCAAGAGGATCACTGAAAGTTCAAGACCAGCCTGGGCTACAAAGTGAGCCCAAGGCCTGCCTGAACTGCATAGCGAGACCCTGTCTTATAAAGACAAAAAGAAAAGAAAGAAAAAAAGTTCTGGAGATGGATGGTATCATTGGGTGCATCACATGAATGTGGTTAATGATGCTGAATGTTATACTTGAAAATGGTTCAGATAGCAAGACTGTCTCAGAAAAAAAAAAGGGGGTTCAAATGGTGTATTTTACATTATTCACATTTCCCACATTAAAAGTAAACAAATGGACAAGATCTTATCTCATCTTCACCAGCTTAATTCTCCTCCAAGTCCCCTGTTCCCTACCCCTAACCATCCCCCCACTCAGGGCTGAAGCTTCATGGGACCACGATTCCCTTCCTCCCGCCCAGCAGCACGTCTGCCGCGTGGACCCCTCTAAAGTACACTGGTGCCTGCCCTCTCTGCTCCCCACTGTGGCAGCTTTCGCCTCTGCCCTCCTGGCAACCCGCTGCTCACAGCAGCCAGAGCCCTGGGTCATCAAACATGGATGCTGAGGTCCCCACTTCCCTATTTCACACCCTCGAGAGCCCAGAGCTCTCAGCTCTTGGCTAACGTCCACTCTTCACTCTGGGTCTCCACGCCCAGAGCATCTGCTTCTGGCCCACCAGCCCCCACCTCATGCCCAACCTTACTCATCTTAGGGCCTGAGCCCCGTCTGTTGCCCTGCCAGAACTTCCTCCTCCCGGACTGCAGAGCCACTTCTCATGCAGCTAAGGCATCCTCTGAAAGGTCTTCCCACCCCGCACTGAGCTGGCCCTGGCTACTCCTATCCCTCAGGTTCTTTGGACATCATGGGACAGCTGTCTCCCTTAGCTTGCCATGAGGGTCGGCCCTTGACTGTCCTACCCACCACAGGCTCCCCAGCTCCTGGAACCAGCCACACCTCCAGGAAGTCACTTCCTCAGCCATGGAGCCCACTGGTTGGAAAGCCACCCACAGGCAGAGTGGCAGAAACAGGAATCCATGGGGTAGGGCACAGTGATGGAACCACTGCTGCTTGCTGTGAGGAGGGGCTGCCCTGAATGGTGACAGTGATCACTGCTGCCCTTGATGTGTGGCCCTCATGTGTGCAGGAGCTCAACCAACATGGGACAGGCCCATCCTTCCCCGGTGCCCCCTACCCATACAGTGTGTGGTACAGAAACAGACCTGCAGCTTACCCTGAAGGAGGGGAGGGAAACAGTTTGGAAGTCACAAAAATATATTAAAACACCTGTTGTCTTCTCTCTTTGAACTGGCCTCCCTTCCCACTGCCCCTTGCCCACCACCCACCGCCGACTTTCAGAGAAAAAGGTGCCCAGGGCAGGAAAATGGAGGCGCCCTGGCTGCAGCCCCAGGCCTGGGGGCCCCTGCAGCCTGGGAGTGGAGGCGGCTAACAGTCTCTACAGGCTCGACGCCACCGCCGACGAGGGGGCCGCTGGGAGGCCGGAGGTGCAGGAGGGTCGGGCCTTGCCACAGGGACAGAAAACAGAAGAGAAATGAACAGGGTGAAGAGAATAAGAGTGACGTTACAGCAGTGGGGAGGGAAGGAGTGAGGGAAGGTGGGGTGTGGGGAGCCAGGAGCCCTCAGGAGACACCCCTCTGGGGGTGGAGGGAAAATACGGAAGCTGAAGAGCTGGCAGCAGATGCTGCTGAGAGGGAAGAGGGCTGTGGGAGAGAAGGGCACTGGGCACTAGGGAGATGGAGAAAGTGGGTTCTGCCAAGGCCTCAGCCCGAGAGCACAGAACAGGGCAGGAGGGAAGGGAAAGTCCCAGAGCAGGCAAGGCCAGGCTGCGGCGACCACCCAGCCCAGGACCCAGTGCGTGGCCTGACGGCTCCAGCCCAGGGCCAACACCCAATGGAGACAAGCAGTGCCATCCAGAGCTGGCAGGGAGGTGAGCGGCCCTCTAGGCAGGCTCAGATGGAGCCGGGAGCCCGAGGGGCCACACCCTGCCCTCGAGTGGGCTAGAAGGTCCTGCGGCCCAGTCTTTTGAACACGCTCACGGTGCCCGCATGGTCCATCTGGGCACCAAGGCCCTCACTGGAGCTGCTCCCCCGGGCCCCCACCAGAGTCCTTTTAATGGTGACCTTGACCTCAGCCGAAGACTTACTCTTGGTGCTCGTGACCTGGCTGTCCTGGGCCTCAGGCACAAGGGCGGCCTTGCCCAGTCTCTGGACGATGCTGACTTTGGACAGGGACTCTGGCTTCCTCTCGAGCGCGGGACGGGAGGAGAGGGCAAGGCGTCGCAGAGTTGGGGTGGCAGTTGGTGTCGCCGAGCTTGTGGCTTTAGCTTTGACAGTCAGTGCCGGCTGGGGACTGGCCTTGGCTGGGCCCCGTCCTAGCTTCTTCAGGACGCCGGCATATTGCAAGACAGAGCTGCTGCTGTCATTGTCGCTGTCCCATGCCAGATCCTCATCCATCTCTGGGGTGGCCCCCAGGCGGCTGAAAACTCCTGTGGGCTGTGAAGGTCACAAACAAGATAGGGATTCATTTAGTCACTCAACACCCGGCCTCCTCTGTGCCTAATGAAACCCCATCAGTGGCAGCCCGCCTAGTAACAGGAGCCACTGTGAAGCCAGGGGATGCACCTGGCCATGCTGGGAGTCAGGGAGGGCTCTCTGAGGCTGAGATCTGAAAGTCGAACGTAAGTGGGTCTAACAGAGGCAGGAACTGGGGCACCATGCAGCAGGACCCCAGCAAGGGCAACAGATGAGCATGAGGGGGAAGGCTCAGCAATATCTCCTGATCCCAACTGTGTACCTGGCCCTAGGCTGGGCAGTGCTGGGGACATGATGATGACCAGGACAGTCCCAGCCCTACCCCTCCTGAGGATCACGGTCCACCTGGTCCCAGAAACAACATCGATAATTCTGTAAGGAGAAGGTTATGTGTTCTGTGAAGAGCGGCGCACTAGCAGGCAGCAGGCAGGGACAGATCATCCACTCTCCGAGTTGGCGGGACCTTCTCTGAGGTCCCCGCTTTGAAGCCTGGCCCTCCAGGATGAATGAGCAGAGAGAAATGCACATCAGGTCCCCAAGGCAAAAGCAGTAATGATGTTTATCGAGCCAATCATCACTTATGCCAAACTCTTTACATGGCTGGATCTTCCAGCCACATGACCCTGAGCATGACTGTTGTCCTGTGATAAGATTCTGCAGGTGAGACAATCAAAGAGTGTGTCCTGGTGCACAAGGGACTGCGTGGGAACAATGGGGTGGAGGGGGTGGGGGTCTGTATAATTCCTCAATGGTGGTATCTAAGGAGTGCTTACTATGCCCCAGGCCCCCAGCACCACCCTATCAGCTGGTAGTACACAGATGAGGAAACTGAGGCAGAGAGGGCTTAAGTGGCATAGCCAAGGCCACAAAGCCAGGTGTGCTCCCAGTCACATGCCATGCCTGGGCCCTAGACACTGCAGGCCACAGCAGGAAGAGCCACTATGCTGTGGGTGCAGAACTAAGCCTCAAGGGGTCATCAGCAGGGCAGTGGCACACAGGGCCGCTGTGGGGCCAGGGGTTGGAGGGTTTGATGAGAGACGGGTTAGGAGGTGATCACCCTCTCCAGGCAGGGAGCACGGCAGCAGAGGCAGACACAGATGAAGTCACCTGACAAGGTGACTCACTAGGACACGAATGACGGACACCCTGCAATGGGCACCAGAGGAGATGCTTTGGAGCAAGCTGCTGAGGCCAGTTTAGGACAGGATGGCTGAGAAGAACCCAGCAGAAAGAACAGACTGGGGCCAGGGCTGGAAATCAGGGAACGGTCAGAGTCAGGCAAAAGCCACTAGTACAAAGAAGGCAACCTAGGCCTGAAAGGTGGGGAGGCTGCTGGGGCACCTGGGGCAAGATGTGGGAAGTGTCAGCAACAACACCCTGGACAGGAAAGTATTTGGGAGACCTGAATTGTCCCACTGTTCTCAACTCACCCTGCTGCCTGTGGTTGTGTCAGCCTTGGTCTCGGCACCGAGGCGGTCAAACACGGACGTCCTGTGCAGACCTGGGAAGGAAGTGAGGCCATCAGGGAGCCCCTGCCGAGCAGCTCCTGGGGCTCAGCCTAAGCTGCGCACCCTGTAGACGCCAAGGGAGAGGACAACACCAGTCGGCTCTGCTACCATAGGGACAGCCTGTGCCAAGGCAGACTTCGCATCTCACTGCTGGGTAACAACCCTCACCCACAGCACCTGGCTAGTGTCACATGCGGCAAAGCTTGACTGACACCCGGAATTCCTTGAGCCTCAGTACAAGTTCATGAAATGTGTGTGGGTAATGCTAACCCATTGCTTTCACTTCTGAGGCCGTGGGCCTCTGAGAGAATCTGGATGAATGGTAATGAGTCTTCTAGGGCTGGGGATTTAGCTCAGTGGCCTAAGCACCTGCCTGGCAAGCATGAGGTTGTGAGTTCAATCCCTGCCTGTACCAAAAAAAAAAAAAGGAGAAGAGAGGTAATGAGTCTTCTCCCTAAATCATAACCTAAATTCTCCACCAGTAGAACGTTCACTAAATCATGGTATAAAAATGCTACAGAAATAAACGACCATTTAAAAAGAATAAACCGGCCAGGTGTGGTGGCGCATGCCTTTAATCGCAGCACTCGGGAGGCTGAGGTAGGTGGAGCGCTGTGAGTTCGAGGCCGGCTTGGGCAACAACAAGAACGCAAGGCCGGCCTGAACTACATAGTGTGACCCTGCCTCAAAAACCTAGGGCTGGGAGTTTGGCTCAGTGGCACCTGTCTATCAGGTGCAAGATTGTGAGTTCGATCCCCCATGCTGCAAAAAAAAAGTAAACAAATAAAAAAATAAAAATAAAAAGAATGAACCTAGCACTCAGGAGGTTGAGACAGGAGGATCATGAGTTTGAGGCCAGCTTGGGCTACATAGTGAGTTCAAAATCAGTCTGAAATGCACATCAAGATCTTGTCCCCACTCCCCAGGTCAAAAAAAAAAAAAAACCTTACATGTAGTATTATAAAAAGATCTTAATAAGAAAGCTGTAAGACAGTACCTATAGGACGATGTTACTTGGGTTGAAATGGTTGAAGCAGCCATGGGATACAGGAGTGAAGGGAAAGAGTACGTTTTTACTGCATATGTTTCTGCACCATCTGGAAGTTTTTCCAGAACAAATGCAATATTCTAAGGTGATCCTGCTCTAAGAAGTCTATCCTGACAACATCGTCACAGGCCCTAGGTTTAGCCTGAATCTCAACCAGACTCTTCTGACTCACAGCAACAGGGCCCACTTTAGGGCATCTGCCCCGGCCAGGCTTGGTAACTCATTTATTACAAGCAGGCCATCCCTGACTCCTCACCCTTGGCCCCTGGGCTGGAGCCAGTGAGTACCCCAGTTACATGAGCTGCAGGCCACAGGGCAGAGGTAATGTGCTGCCCTCCGCTATAGCCACTGCTGCTGTTCCCTATGCCCAAGGCTCCCCAGTCCTCCGTTAAAAGTCTGCTTCTCAGCCACCGCCAATAGGGTGTGATCGACGCTGTGCAATGCAGCAAAGTGGAAATGCAGTCTGTCCAGCCCATGGGCCAGTACCTTTGGCCGCCTGCTGCTGCTCCAGGATCTTGCGGGTCCGGGGGGTAGTGCCCTTGGGCATGTTGATGATGTATTTCCCTTCCATCTCGGCAGTGACCCGGCGCCGCTTGGCAGGAACCTCCAGACTCTCCTCCTCCCTGCGCGCCAGGGCAGCTGCTGGGAAGGAAGGCACAGGGTCAGCGCCCTCCTGGATGAAGGGTTCTCCGGAGTGGGGATGGAAGCCCTCGAGCTCTGTGTTGCCTTACCTGACCAACTGCTTCCATCACTGCCCACTGGGTCACCAAGGCACTCAGAAGTCTGGCCGTGACAGGGCTAGAGAGGGCACTAGAATCCCCACACTTTGTGGCTCACCCCAAACCAGCCCAAATTCCGCCAGACCCAGAGGCAGGGGAGGAGGTTCCAGAGTACCACCCAGGTGCCTTCACACCTGCACTCACTGGTAGTGTTTCTGTTTTGCACTCACTTCTTAAAAAAAAAACAAATCAAGTTGCATATAGTACTTCCAATTTGGGCACTGTGCATAAGTAAATTCTACTTCAATTTATAAAATAGGAATCCCTTCAAATGTATCAAGGGGTAAAAAACCTGTCTGGCTGCTAAGGAGGTAGCAGGTTCTTTACCACTGACCCCAGGCATCAGGTACAGCAACAGGCACCACACGAGGTGCAGCGTACATCTGCTGTAGAAGCCTGAGCCACTGAGCAAGAAGCGTAGTGCGCTCGTGCCTTAGCCTGCCAGCCCAGTTTTGTTGCTGTCCTCACACTTCAAATATCACTGTCCCGTTCTAGAGATGCAGAAGTGAGGCCCACGGAGGCAACGTGTCCAAACCTCGTGGCCTTCAAAGCACCTTGTGAGGACACAGGAGCGGGATCCCCAAACACCTTCTGCCAACCCATGTTCACATCCAACTCCTCCCACCACCTGCCCGGGTCCTCTCACCAGAGGTCTTGGCACTCTTTGCTGCCATCTTGTTGGACACAGTGACTGAGATCTTGGAGGTACTGGTGTCCGGCCGCCTTGGGGGAGTGCCAGGTGGGGAGTCGCGGTTCAGGCTATTGGTGATCATTCGGGAGGCAGCTGTGGAAAGTGAGGGGAAAGGCCAGTCAGGCAGGCTCTGCGCAGAAGGCCTGGCCCCTAGTCCTAGGTCAGGATGGAGAAGGCCAGCACTAGACTGAAGAAGGGGCTGCACTGCCCTCATGATACAGGGACTCGGGAGTGGGCTTCTCCTTCCAGGAACTAGCCCATCACCTCTGTCGCCCTGACCCACACTATACTTTCTTTTTCCACACAGTCCTTAGCACTGTTTAACAGTAAACTGTATTTATGTATTTACTGGTAGATTCCCCCACAGGAACACAAGCTCCGTGAGGAAGCAGGGTCTGTTTACTGCTATAGCCTCGGTTCCTAAAATTATGACTGCCTTTTCATAGGCCCCCATGTCTACTGAAGCGAGGGGCACTATCACTGAAGCCACTGACATCCCTGATAGGACCCACTGCAAACCAATCAATCTTGCAGATAAGAAAACCAGGATCAGGAAGGGGAGTCACTCAGCCAGACCCCTGGGCAAAGAGGGTCCAGCTCTAGTTGGACTGGCACAAGACAGGTGGCCTCTGTCTGGGGACAGGCAGGCATCTCTGGCAGCCAGTCTCCTGCAGGCAGGAGGGACGGCCCAGGGTGTACAGGTGGGAGCTGTTAGTGTGCCGACTGCAGGCCCAGCCTAGAGCAAGCAGACAGGTCTTATCTTACATGCAGGTGCTGCTAACAGCAGAGTGTAGGCGTTTGAGGACTCTTAGAGAAGTAATAACCCTCATGCTGCCACTGTTGCCTGCATTTGGATGCTGGCTCATCGGAGTGTCCATCTGTGCAAGTCATTCAGCTGTGCCACTGTGACCAACCTGTGTTCTGTATAATCGCTGTAGGACTACTGCAGAAATGAGCCCTGATTTGTTTAGCTTTCCTGCATCCACGCCTTTGGGTCAGCCTTGTCCACATGCATTCTATCAGCCTAGCCACAACATTTGCTTTGGTCAATTAAGTAAGAGCAAATATTGCCTGCATGGTGGCGCATACCTGTAATCCCAGCACTCTGAGAGGCTATGGCAGCAGAGAATGTTAAGATGCAAAGGCTAACTTAATATGTATGTTAAATTTGAGAATTTTATTTAAAAAAACATTAAAAATTTTGCAAATTCACTTATTCATCAAAATTCATTTGCGGATGTAGTTCAATGCAAAAGCCCTGGGTTCGATCTCCAGGAGCACACAAAGGAAAGGAGGGAAGGACGGAAGCCAAGGTTATACCAGCCGGCCCTGCAGCTCAGCGGTGGAACGTGTGCTTAGGGTGTATGAGGCCCTGGGTTCAATCCTGAGCACCACCAAAGATAAACAAATAAAGAAAACAAAATAAACTTTAGTTCCACCTTGGTCAGCTGATGACAGTGCTATGACTGGGGGCTTGCAGGAACTGAACGCTTTACTTCCCGTAGGCCACTGGTGGTGAGCCTGTGGCACATGTGTTACTTGCGACAAAAAGATGTTCATGTGTGAGTTGTTTTTTTCTAAACTAAAACCTCCGCATTCAAATTTAATGGCAGTGTTGGTGCTTAGCGATGAATGAGTGGGTTTTAGGTTGCAGTTTGGGCATTCATCTCTAAAAGGTTCGACAACGCTGCTCCTGTGTTCACTGGTTCAGCGGATGAAGTACTGTACAGCCAGGAACGAGAGTGGTCTGAAAGAGGAGCACTGACTACCCAGTGTGTTTTTCTTTCTTAGAGAACAGTGCCTCACAGGGCTTTGCCTCTGTCTCTGCAAATGACAGGAGGGAAGCGACGACCCCTTTAGTGGAAGCATAGGGAAGGGGAAAGAGCCCTGAAGAGATGGGACTCACCACTAGAGGTGCCACGACGTAGCTCAGCCGGGAGGGGGCTGGGGCTGCAGGGGACCGACTCAGTGGCAGCTTTGCACATATCCTATAAAAAAAAATAGGCACCTGGGTAGCAACGCAGAGCCAGGGACTGGAGGTATGAGCCACACCCTGAGGACCAGAGTGTGCCTGCTAGAGAAAAGATGTGAAAACACTTCGCACCTGACCAGGAGGAGAAAATGTCACACACACCCACACTGGGGACCATTCCACAAAATATCTGACCAGTATTCTTTAGAACTGTCAAGATTGGGCTGGGGTGTGACTCAGTGGTTGAGTATGTGCCTAGTGTGCCCCTAGCTCCTGGGGCACAAGGGTCCTAGAGAGAGATGACAATTATTATGAGGAAGATGAGAGCTCATGATAATCGTAGTAACTACAGAGTCTTTTCCAGGCCCTACTTTAGCAAGTGTACACTATGCTAGCTTAATAGTCACACCTATCCTTCAAGATATTTGCCACCTGCTTTCCACAGGCAGAGAAATGAGGCTCAGACAGGTCAGACAACGGGCTCTCTGTCACACAGCCAAGGGCTGAATTAGCATCAGAACCCAAGTCCACCTCGCCTTTGCCACCAGGCCTCCTGCTGGCTTTACAACTGTCCCCCACGCGTGCCCCCCACTAAACCAGGGACACAGTGCACGCAGAGCACTCACCTGGCGGTGCACCACCTTGGCATGCTTGAGGATGGCAATGATGTCACCCACCACGGTCACGCCCAGCTCGTTCATGATTTCTTTGTTGAGATCTAGCAGCATGCTCTTCTGGATCCTGCAGGGGATGGGGAACAATGAGGCCCCAAGTGGGCCCTGGCAGCAGGGCAGCCAGCTCCCTGCCTGCCCCACCCAAGTTCAGCCAGGACCAGCGGCCGCCTCACCTATTATCCACAAACATCACGGCATAATTCACAGCAGGTCCCGGGGGAATGCCGGCTTCCTTAAAGAACTGGATCCACTCGGATGTGGCTGGGGGTTAAACAGGGCTCATTACTCACAACAGTCTCTTTAGACAATAGAGCAGCAAAAGCGTAGCAGCAGCGGCTCCCGTGAATTACATGCCCGTGGCCCAGTGGGCCCTGTGCTGAGTGCTGTGCTGTGTACAGGGGATGGGATGAAGAATGACGCCGCACTGAGATTCCCTGACCTGCCAGGGAGGAAACTGAGGCAGGGAAGGGTTAAGCTGCAGGGCACAATGCTAATGAGGTGCAGTACCCCAACCCTGAACTGCCTTAACCAGCTGCCCGTCTCCACACATCTCTGGCCTGCCCTGGAGCTCTGATGTTACCCTGTGTACCTGGCCAATGACACAAGTGAGGAAACTGAGACTCTGGGTTCTCCCTCCTGGTCCCCATCAGGGAGCCTAAGCCCAGAAGAAGGAGCACACAGCAGCAGTACCCCCTTCTGCCACAGGAGCAGCCATGCCTCAGAGAGAGGCAGGAAAAGTACTAGGCCAGGCTTTGGGCCCTGGGTTCAAACCCCAGCTCTGCCATCTCTTGGCTGAGGGGCCTTGGACGAGTTAAGGCTCAGTATTTGGGGTTCCTCATTTGCAAACGTGGGATCCTACTGTACATCTGACACTCAGCACAGTCAGGTCCTGTTCCAGACACTAAGGATACTGCAGAGCACAAGATGAAGTCTCCGCTCTCACAGAGGTGATGGTTTCATGTCAACAGTACCAATGCGCTTGGGTCATTGCGCAGACTCAGTGAGAAAACCCACAGAAGGTGCTTTGAATGGGGCCTGGATGAGAGGACGTCCTCCACCCATGTCAGCTATTACTGTCATCACTGCACTGTCACTCAGCGGAGCTGGACAGGGGCACAGCTCAGGGATGCTGCATAAGCTTAGCACACAGGAGGCTGTGGGTGGGAGGCTCACCACCACCACCACCACCAAAGGCATGGGGCCACGGCACACCCACTGTGAGGCCTCGCTGCTCCTGCACTTCCTCCCTGGCCCTACGGCTGCCACCCTCAAACTGCCCCAGATTTGTCAGGCCAGGTATCAGACAGGAGCCATGATTCCAAATAGAGCATTCTCTTTTCCACATTTTAACATCCCTGAGGAGCGCCATGGCGTACTTGGCAACTTCTTTTACCTTGCTCATGGTACGCGACAGTACTCCAACCAATCTATGCTGTTTTAGAATGAAGAAATTTGGTATTACTTTGCCAATTATCCTTTTAAGATAACTGAGGCTCCGAGTCAAGGAACTGATACACTCGGGAAGTGACGTTTTACTGTCGCGTACCATGAGCAAGGTAAAAGAAGTTGCCAAGTACGCCATGGCGCTCCTCAGGGATGTTAAAATGTGGAAAAGAGAATGCTCTATTTAGAATCATGGCTCCTGTCTGATACCTGGCCTGACAAATCTGGGGCAGTTTGAGGGTGGCAGCTGTAGGGCCAGGGAGGAAGTGCAGGAGCAGCGAGGCCTCATAGTGGGCTCGGGTACAGGCCCGCAGGCCACACCTCTCCCATGAAGGCTCTGCCCAGCCAGAGCCTGAGCCTGAGGTCTGGGGCAGGTGAGACACTCATGCCCTTGGGACCTTCTCGCCCTGCCCTGGGAAAGGGGAGCACTCCTGTGCTTTACCCAGGCATTGCCCACCTGCTGAGCCACAGGGCCCAGGGTTCCACTAGCCAAGAACAAGAACTTCTGTCTAAGTACCAAAGAGCACCACAAAGCCATTCCATGTCTATGGAATCCGCAGAACACACAAATCTAGAGAGGTAGAAAGTTGCTGGGGGTCAGGAGGAAAGAGGGAGAAACCTCGATGGAGGTGGAGCTCTTCACAGAGAGTCATAAATGTTTTGAAATTGATTGTAGGGATGGTTGGACAACTCTGTGAATACAGAATATAAAAACCACAGAATTGTATATTTGAAACTGGTAAAATACACATCTAGGAACTGTATCTCTATTAAGCTTTTTTTTAAACAGAAAAAAAGTACTACATCGGTTCTCAAGACTATAGAAACCCCTTTGTCCAAGGACCTTGGAAAGGCCAGCACTCATCATTCAGGTGTTACTAAGAAGCAAACCGCCTGGCTAATTAAATTGTCCTAAGTCATTGCCTGTTAAAAGGTAGCCCCACCTCAGAAATGTTACACCGTGCAACAATGTGTCTGAGAATCAGCCAGACAGGGGTTGCTGCGCATACCAGGAGATACACAGAAAAGTCTTCACTGATAACACTGGCTCTCTGGGAGGCTGAGGCAGGAGAACTACAAGTCTGAGTCCAGCATGGGCAATTTAGTTACTTTTCAAGATCCCATTTTGAAAAAGAAAAGGTGGGTGGGAGACTGGGATGTAGCTCAATGAAAAAGTCCTGCTTTCAATCCTTAGTACTGGGGAAAAAAAAAAAAAGTAAAAGTATTCACAGCACGGTGTCTATCAGAGCCTCATAGCACAATGCAACTTCCCCAGACAATGGCACCCATAAACAAACGGTGTCAGCCTACAGTGAAGTACTATGTGGCAGTGAAAAAGAAAGGACAGGAGCTGCTTGGCCATAGAGATGACCCTCAAGAAACCAGATGCACAAAAGAAGCCAGTCACAAAAGGCCACACGGCAAGACTTTGTTCACGTAAGTTTAAAACCCAAGTCTACAGAATGCGAATGTGCCCAACAAGTATGAGGAGAGGTAAAGAAAGGTTCATGAAGACAAGAGAGTGGTTTATTTCTATCTGGGGGGTGGTGACTGGGGTAGGTCTGGCAATACTGCAGTTCTTGCCTCGTATGGTTAGAAGGACTTTGGTTTTTCAATCTCTTTGTTGAACTATGTATACAAAAAAGTGCAAGCCAATAGATATTCTTCTTTTTCTCCCTTGGTGGCGCCAGGGATGAAACCCAGGGCCTCAGACACGCTAAGCAAGCATGCGACCCGAGCTACACCCCAGTTCTCAGTGGCTACTCCTAAACCAAACACACTCTGGGTACCAGTACTCAGATCAAGAAAGAAAACATTTCTGCCAGGTGTGGTGGCACAGGCCTGTGATCTCAGCACTTGGGAGGCTGAGGCAGGAGGACTGCCTCAAGTTCAAGGCCAGCCTGAGCTACACAATGAATTCAAGGCCAGCCTGAACTACCTGGCAAAACGCTGCCTCAAAAAACAAAAACAGAAGCTGGGCGTGGTGGCGCACGCCTTTAATCCCAGTACTAGGGAGGCTGAGGTAGGTGGAGCATTGTGAGTATGGAGCGTTGTGAGTTCGAGGCCGGCTTGGGATACAACGCGAGCACAAGGCCGACCTGAGCTACATAGTGCGACCCTGCCTTGAAAAAACTAGGGCCGGGAGTTTGGCTCAATGGCTTAAGCACCTGTCTGGCAGGTGCGAGGTTGTGAGTTCAATCCCTGGTGCCGAAAAAAAAAAATCTCCACAGTTAGTGTTTGCTGATCTTACATGCAGTAAACCCCTCAACCCCAGGAGACAGTAATATTATCTCCATTTCACAGGTGAGTAAACCAAGGCTCCAAGAGGCCAGGTGGGAGATCTGCTAGATTTGATGACCCAAGTTCTTCAGGGCTTAGTTTCAAAGTCAGGAGGCCCAGACCCAAGGAGGGGCAGGCAGCTTGAGCAGGCCCCAGCCTGCCCCCAGCTCTGTCAGAGCACAGCTGCTCCTGCCAATGTTGCTTCCCTCCCCCACCCCTTCCCCCTCATAGGTTGTATGTCAGAGAGGGCACCAGGAAGAGGGGACCACGCAGAGAAGGCCAGACTCACCCATAGTCACTGAAACCATCGTCTCGCTGGCCTTGACCTTGCTCCCAGGAGCCTGAAAAAGAGAACGAAGAGAACGAAGGAAGAAGGCCCATGAGTGGCCGCCACAGTGAGCTTGTGTCCCTCTCTGCTGTCTGCCTATCTGCCTGCCAGAGGAGCATTCCTGGGTTAGGGGCTCACCACCCAGGAATAGCCGAGCAGCTGGCAGGACGTCAGCCGGGGACAGAGCTGCCACCACAGCTATCGCTCCTGCCTGGGATGAGGCCCAGGGACAGTAAATGTTCACAGTTCCAATCCTACACACTCCAAAAAGTCTGGCAGAACAGAAAAAATGCACCTCCTGTCTGAGACTTCCATTATAAATATCCATTCACTCACTCATTCATTCAGACACTATTTACTGAGAACCCACTATGTGTAAGGAACTTACGGATCTCCAAGGGAGCAAAAACATGGACCTAGCATGCAAGTGGGCAGAGGGCAGGGCAGACTGGGAGTAAACTCACAAAACAATTCACAGTATGGTTAAGTGTCAGAAGCCATCAGTGTTGTGGTAAAAACTCAAGGGCCTGGGTAGGGAGAGGTGCAATTTCCAACAGGGTGATCAGAGAACACCTAAAATGACAGGTAGAAGCCAGGCATGGTGCAGCCTCCCAGCACTGGAGGCTGAGATAGGAGGGTCATCAGTTCAACCCTAGAATGGGCAACTTAGCAACTTGGTAAGATCCTGCCTCAAAAAGGGCTGGGATGTAGCTCAGCAGGAAAGCCCTGTGTTCAATTCCAGGAAGCAAAAAAAAAAAAAAAAAAAAAGGGCAAAGTGGTGTGTAGAGACCAGAAGGAGGGGAAGCAGCAAGAGAGCAGAGGTTTACCAGAAGAAGGGCATCCCAGAAGAGGTGGCAAGGCCAGATCCCTGAGCCCGGAGCACCCCCCTGCCATGCCGGAAGGAGCATGTGCCAGAGGGACGGCACACTGGAGGGATAGATCACCGGAGGGACAATGTGTTTGAGGTGTGGCTGCAGCACAGTGAGCAAGGAGAAGAGTGGGAGCAGGTATGGCAGAGAAGTGCAGCACCTTATCAGGAAAGACTCCAGAGGAGAAAGGGAAAACCAGTTTTCACTCAGTCTAGCAGAACTTACAAAGGGACTGACAACAAATTAGCACCAATGGAGATGAACAGCAGTGTTAAGAACTAAAGAAAGCCAGGTGCAGTGGCACACACCTGTAATTCTAGTACTTGGGAGGGAGGCTGAGGCAGGCAGATTGCCACGAATTCCAGGGCAGTCTGGGCTACGTAGTGAGTTCAAGCCCAGCCTGAATTACACAGGAGACCTTGTCTCAAAAAGGCAATACAAAACAAAAGAACTAAAGGAAAGGAATTTCACATGTGATAATATAAACTGTCTGCTCCAAGACCACCTGTCCACACCATCCTGACCCAAACTTCCTCTCTTCTCCCTCTACGCTGTTCCCTTTACTTAGCCCAGTCCCCAACCCCACTCCTCCCTCATCCAGGCCCCAATCCAGGGTGCAGAAGGCCCTGGATTGAAGCACCGTTCTGACTCCCAACCCACACAACCTGCCCAAAGTCTCAACTCATTTTGACACCAAGTGTGCAGCCTGGGCAAGTTACTTACGTTGGGGCCCCAATCTCTGAATCAGGATGATACAAACATCACTCACCTTGGCAGATTGCTGTGAGGGCAAGGTGAGTTCTATGGATAAATGTACTTGAGACAGTGCTTGGTGCATACTAAGAAGAATGAAGAGCAGCCCCTAATCTCATTGCCCGGCCCTACTCTCTCTCCACCAGGTTCTCTGTCTGCCTCCCAGGGTCGTTTTCTGAGATAGGCTCTACCAGTAACTATGCTGCCCAGGCTGGCTTCAGGCTCCTGGGCTCAAGTGATCCTCCTGCCTCAGTCTCCCAAGTAGCTGGGACTCCAAGCACTATACCCAGCCCACCTCCCAGTTTTGACTCAGGATGCCTGGAATGCCTATGTCCTACTGTCCTCCAGGCAAGCTCTCCTTCCCTCTGTTTGTTATCACCTACTTTGTGACACTTTCTCTAAGTCCTACTCCGAGCCTCTCTCCTCAACCCTAGGTAGTATTTCTCTTGTCTTTATCTGGCTCCTTGTGAATCCGTGAGTGATACGCACCACCATATACATCACTCACCCCGCTCACACTCTAGGGTCTACTTTCCCTTCTGGATTTATCTGCTGGACAAACACAATATGGCAGGCATCTCTCAAAGAACAGGGTATGGAGAGGCCTTTAAGGCAGACAAAACAACTCACATGCCAAGCACTAACTGCACCAGGCCCACAGCCAAGTGTCAGGGTGATGCCTGACAACAGACTCACAAGGGATGACTATTATTAGCCCTATCTTAATCAATAAAAACCTGACCCAGTGAGTAACAGTCATTTGTCAAATGTCACATCTAGCAACTGACCTTACTAGGATTCAAAAACAAGCTCTCCTTGATTCTGATGCCCATGGAGTTGCTCCTTCTGAGTGTTTACGACATGCCAGGAACTAAGTATATACACATCTCATTCTCACAGCCAGCCTGGAGAAAAAAAGTAAAAATGAGAAATAAAAAAAGTTAAAAAGGAATGAGAGTGGCGGGTCCAAGGTCACTAAGTAACAGCAGGGCCAGGACTTAAACTCAAGTCAGCCCAACAGCTATGGTTGACGCTGATTTTGGGATTACTATGAACCAGGCGCTGTGGTCTGTCATTGAAAGGTCTCATTTAATGTTTACCAGAGTCCTTTAAGTGTTGGTATTCTTCCCCTACTGCTACAGAATTTCTACTGTCCTCAATTTCTTCTCTCTACCATCTCTCTTTTTTGAGAAACAGTTTCCTCATGTAGTTCAAACTGGCCTTGAATTGGTGGTGATCCTCCTCCCTCAGCCTACCAAGTGCAGAATTACAGGTATGGACCACCACACTAGACTCTTCTCTCTACTATCTTAAAAGCCCATCTCCAGAGGTAACTTTCTAAATAGTTAAAATTAACAAAATAGTAATTTTAAAATGGTAGCTACCAAAGACACATATCTGTGATAGAAAGTTTGAGCCCAGCCTGGGCAACTGAGCAACTTAGTGAGAACTTGTCTCAAAATAAAAAAATAATGGCGAGTATGGTGGCACATATCTGTAACCCCAGCTCTCAGATGGCTGAGGAAGGAGGATCACTGCAAGTTCCAGGCCAGCCTGGCCTACATTGTGAGTTCAAGGGCCGCCTGAACTGCACAAGACCCTATCTCAAAAAACAAAAAAAGAGAAGAAAGAAAAACAGTAACTCCGTCTCACTTCAAACACAGTTTGTCCCATCATTTTTGCCGCTTTCTGAAGCAGTTGTGTAAAATTCCTCTTTCGTATCTTTATGAGATATGAGATGTGACTAAAATTACAGAGAATGCTGCTGCCAGGTACCAGCCAGGGGAAAAGCAGGCTTGTGAAAACACTGATGTGCCAGGTATGGTGGCACACGACTGTCATCCCAGCACTCGGGGGGTTGAGGCAGGAGGATCACTGTGAGTTCAAAGGCAGCCTAGACTATATAGAGAGACCCAGTTTTAAAACAAAAACAAAGACACTGTGATGTGTCTTCGTCCACCTTATCCACTGGATCTGGTACTGCCTGACTTCTGGCTCTTCCGCAAAGTCAAAATAACCATGAAAGGGAAATATTTTGAATCAATTCAGGATATTGAATCAGTCACAATAGGACAATAATAACACTCATGAAAAAGGACTTTCACACTTTCCAAAAGTGGCAAGAATCATGGGATATTGCCAGGTGTGGTGGCACATGCTTGTAATCCCAGCACTCTGGAGGCTGAGGCAGGAGGATCATTGCAAGTTCAAGACCAGCCTGGGCTACAAACTGAGCTCAAGGCCAGCCTGAACTGCATAAGGAGACTCTGTCTCAAAAAGAGAATAAATAAATAAATAAATAAATCATGGAATAAATGTATTTGAATCAAAGGGGAGGGTATTAAGGTAAATTAATGGCAATAGTCTTTTAACTGTAGTAATTTCTAAAGTTTTTTTCTTTCTTTCTTTTTTTTTTTTTTTTTTTTGAGACAATGTCTCACTATGTAACCCAGGATGGCCTCTAACTCACAGCAATCCTCTTACCTCAGCCTTCCCAGTGCTCAGATTTCAGACATTTGCCATCACTGTGGGTAGGGTTTTTTTTGGGGGGTGGGGTGGGGTGGGGGGTTTTTTGTACTGGGAATCAAACCCAGGGCCTCACGCTTGCCAGGCAGGTTCTGTGTCACTGAGCTACAACCCTGATCCAATTTTTAAAATTTCAACACACACTATATTTTTCGATCTTACCCCATAATGTCTGTTATCCCTTTTCCAATCAGCTTTCATTCACTGTTTACAAGTTAATAGACTCTTGTTTCCACTGTATTTTGCTTAAGTTTTCCTTCTGCTCAAGGGAGGCAATGTTAATTTTCCATTAAGATAGCAATGTGAATCTTCCCACTTGAATGAACTGAGGAAATTGCAACAGTGATTTTCAAGAAAAAGAAAAACCTATACTGCAAAACTCAGCCAACAGTAAGTGGCAGAATGTCGATTTCCTCCCTCGGGTTCTGGTTTTCATAGTGTTGTTCCTGAGCTTTCTCCCTTCTGCACTTTCTTGGAGTTGCTGGCTAAACTAATGACTCTCAGAGTCATTATCATTTTAGTTCCAGTCTGTGGAGCTCTTGCTCTGCTACAGGTTCTACATGTACGTTGCATCAGAATCCATTCATCGAACCTATCAGCCCTGTAAAGAGAAGGAAACTGAGGTCCAGAGAGGTGAAGGCACAGGCCCACTGCCGCACAGTGCGACTGGAATTTGAACCCAGAGCCATTGGCCTCCAAGTCCAACAATCTCACTCCCGGCGCAGTCATCAGTGCCAACAATACTGGTACAGAAATGAGGTGAGCACTAGGTGAAGGCGCTGAGCTAGGGGCTGAGACATGCACTTATCATTCAATCCATAAAGTGCATACACAGTCGGATCCTGACCCCCATTCTACAGAGGAGGAAACTGAGACTCAGAGAAAGAAATCGCTTGTCTAGATTCCCAGAGCGGAGCCCGGACTGTAACTCTAAAGCCTCGGACACTATCCATCCCCACCGCGTCCGGCCCAGACCCACCACCCCCAGCCCGAGCCTCACCTGGCCCAACGAGACAGCTCCCATTCGCGCCACTCTCCCACCCTCCCGGTGGCGCCAACTGTCAGACACTCCTCCCTCCACCCGGCCCCTGCCCCGGAAACTCAATCTCACCGCCGGAAGCCGGACGAACCCAGCCACGGCCGCTCTAGTCCGCCAGGCGGCCACCAGCGAGAGTGCTACGGAGAGTCACGTGACCGAACGCACAGTCTGTCTCTCTCAGTCTCTCCAAAACTGTTTCCCCCGCCCAGCGGGGGCGGGATGCACGGCCAATGAGAAAGGCGCAGGCTGGGCCCCGTCTGCCCGCAATCTAGCTGGAGTGCGCCTGCGCGCAGGTGGGGCGGGAAGGCGGGGCTGGAGCCTAGGAGGTTCGCGCAGGGACTGTCCCGGAGGGGGAGACGTGGAGTAAAGGTACTGTGAGATCTGGAGGCCCCGCGCCTCGTCTGCACTCCCAGTGTTGTTACCCTCCCGTCCCGACGCGTCCGCCTGTTTTGTCGCCCTTGGTCCATTTATGTCGCTCATTCCTCCTCTTAAATCGTATCCCGCTTAACCCGTCAGCACCCGCTTCTGTTGCCAACACCCTTCTTATGTCGCTGTCAGCCCGTTAAAATCGCTTTGGTTCCCAGTACCCCCTCACTGCCACTATATGTGCAGTCTCCCTTCTTTAAGTCGTCACCAGTTTATGTCACCCTCTTCATCTTTGTTGCCATTTCTCCCTCATGAAATCTTCACTGGTAAGTCGTCCTCATTTCCCTCTTCCCGTACCTATCGCCTCTTCTGCCCTTACATCGCGCTCACACTCCCCATTTGTCATTATTGCCCCGTATTGTCTCCGTCGCTCCCCTGTCACCTTCGCTCCTCGGACAGTCACCGTCCTTCTGGGTCTCGTGCCCATGTTTTCCCTGTGAGGAGCCATGCAGCCTTCCAGCCGTTTTTCTTCCCTGCAGGTCTCCATCCCTCCCCGTGTCAGGTTTCACATACTCCTGCTGGACAGGTACTAGAGCCTATTTCCTGGGCAGTGCCAGCGGCCAGCACCACCTCTAAACTTCTGGGTAACCTTGGCCACCTGAGCAAGCCTCGCCCATCCCAGCTTCCTCATCTGTAAAATGCACACAAGAACACCCACGTCTGGGATGAGTGTGAAGATTCTGCTAATTTATTCTTGTCACGTGCTCATCTTGACTTGGCATTTGGGGCTAATATTGTTATTAAGCACATTACCCTCTCCTTCATCCAATCACCTTCCTTGATCACCTCCTCACCATGGCTCCCCAGCCCCCCTGCACTCATCAGTCCCCTGGCATCACACTCCACATTGGCACAACACCCTCTGCCACAGCAGTTACAACACCCCACAATCTCCAAGTCGCCAGCACCTCAGCCACTAGTCAAACCTTAGTGACTCACTGGCCATCATGAAGCTTGCTTTATAAATATGCTTTATCTTGTTAGATTGAGTCGCACCACCACCACCTAAATAAGAGCTAGGCTGTGTGGGAGTCAAAGAGGGCCTGGAAGGGGAGGCCATAGTAGTTTAGACTCAGATCTTTCTGGACTTTTCGAACTGGGGGGTACAGAGAGATGAAGTAGGGTTCCTACACCTCAAGCCTCAGCAGTCCTGATTCCCCAGGCAGAGAGGTATCTTATTCACTCAGCTTATTTTAGGCAGTGTGGAAAAGTGGCTAGTGATGTGTGCCTCAGGGCTGGAACACTCTAGTTCCAATTTTGGTTCTTAGTACTTAAAGAGCTGCATGACCTTGTGCATCTGGCTTAACCTCCCTGTGCCTCACTTAGCATATCTGCCATATGGCAATCAAAAACACAAGTTATTCATTCAACACTATTTCTTAAGTACTAATGTGCCCCAAACTATACTAGGCACAGGGGATAAATCAATGAACAAAACAGAAATCCCTGCTCTCAGAGGGTTTACATTCTAGTGGGGGTAAGAGACAGGGAATAAATACTGTAGGTAGGTAAGTAGATTATCTGATGTGTTAGAAGGGGGATGCATAATTAAGATTTTTGTGGTACAGGGCATTGAACACAGTGCCTCTGGCATGCTCAGCAAGTGTTCTCCCCCTAAACTGCACTCCTAACCTGTAGTTTTAAGTAAGGGAGTCTGGAAAGGTTTTCTGAGAAGGCAACAACTGAACAAAGACTTGTAGGTGTAGAAAGAGAGGTGTGACTATCTGGGGGAAGGGCATTGTAGGTAGAGAAAACAAATGTAGAGGGCCTGGGCCGGAGCATGCTTGGAATATTTAAGGACTAGCAAGAAAGCTAGTAGGAGGGGAGATGGGGTCTCGTGAGTGTTGGAGGAGACTGGCTTTTCCTCTGAGTGAGGAAGGAGCCACAGGAGGATTTGGAACAGAAGAGAGATGGAATCCAATGTAACATGAAGCCATCATGCCAAGTGGCGACAGCTCCAGAACTTCTACCCAGAATGGATTGGCAAGTGGTAGACAGCCTTGTTGGAAAGAGAAGTAGAATCCTCTTCAGGCTGCATGCCTGTATCCTTTACATTTGGACAGCGCTTCAAATAGCTCCAGCAGATTTGGAGGGATAGGGTGTTGCTGGGGTTTTTGAGAGACCAAGGCCACCCCTGGGTTAGCTGCTTTGGAGGAGCTGTGGAGCTCCAGCTCATAGACAGGACAGGCAGGGGTAAGGGCATCTGTTCCTGAACCCTTGAGACACTCTGAGTTCAAATCCTGGCTCACCCTTTCCTGGCTATGTGCCCTGATACCTCTCTGGGTTTAGGATTTTTTGTTTGGTTTGGTCTGGTTTTGACTTTTTGTGGTACGGGGGATTGAACCAAGAGTTTGCACATGCTAGGCACGTACTCTGCCACTGAGCTACACCCCCAGCCTGCATTAAGTTTTGAAACAGGGTCTTTTAAATTGCCTGAGCTGCCATTGAACTCTTGATCCTCCTGTCAACCTCCCAAATCACTGGATTACAGGCATGTGCTGCTGCACCCAGCTGGTGGCGTTTTGTTGTTGTTGTTATTTGTTTGTTTGTTTTTTGCTCATGTGTTGCTCATGTCTGGTCCCATCCTGGGACAGAACTAAACTTGGGTTTCAAACTTCCATCTAAGCAACCTGAGCAGGTGATGTCCTTGTGACCGCTTATCTGAAAAGCAGAGATAATAGTGCTCCTTGCCCCAGACTCGTCCTGTTGTTATGTCTGAGTGAGGACTTCACCCATTTTCAGGCTTGATGCCACTGTCCCCTCTCCTACTTTATTTTTCCCTAAGACATGTACCATACGTGTCTCTCACTTATGGTCCTCCCATAGCTATCATCTTTAGAGGAGTTGGGCAGGGGCAGTACTGGGGATTGAAGCCATGGTCTTCACATTGAACTACATATATCACCAGCTCTTTTTTATTTTTTAGTTTGAGTCACCGGTTCATTAAGTTGCACAGACTGGGCTGGAATTCGCAGTCCTCTGCCTCAGCTTTCCAGAGTCCTGCAGTTACAGACATGCGCCACTGGGCCCAGCTTTTCCCTGTTTTGTGCTGCATCCCCAGTTTCTAGACCAGGGCTTATCAGTAGTGAGTGGCCAGCAAGTTTACCTGAATGGATTGATGAGTGAACTGGCCACTGGGGACACAGTGGTGACTGGAACATATCAGCCCTGCTCTCCTGGGGCTCACAGCCCAGTAGAAAAGACAGACCCGTCTCCAGGCAGTAACAGCCCAGAGAGGTTGGGGCTGGGTTAAGAGAGGCACAGGTGAATGGGATGGGATAAGGGTTGGTACAGGGGATTGTGGGACACCAGAGAAGGTGCCGTAACAAACCTGGGGGTGCAGGGTTTCCTGGAGGAGGTAACACAGAGCCGTCTCAGAGGAATGAGTGGCATGGGAAGGAGGGAAAGGTGTTCTGGGCAGTAGCAGCTATGAGAGGTCTGTGACAAACGTGTGGTTTTGAGTCAAGGAACTGAAAAATACTCAGTGCAGCTGGAGGTAAAGCATAAGAGGGTGAGCCAAGGAGTCCCTGGCGGAGTTGGGGAGGGGTAACTGAAGGTCTTGGGAGCACAGTGGAGAGCTGGGACGTTATTCTCAGGACACTGGGGAGCCGCAGAGAGTTTGAGCAGGAGATGGGGAGGGTCTGGAAGCCTTGCGTGAAAGCTGAGGGCTGAGGGAGGTAGGAGAGACCAGGTTGGAGCTGGGAGAGGGACAGGTGGAACAGATCCCAGGGAGGCCCACAGGATGAGCCGTAGGAGTCCAGGACAAGCCTGGGACTGAAGGAATCAAGGAAGGCTTCCCAGAGAGGTGGCACCCAGGCAGAGAATTGAAGGATAGGTGGGGAAGCTGTCTCTGAAATGGGGCGCTGGAGAAGGAGCTGGCTTAGGAGAGATGGTATGGAGATCTGGGGACATGGTAGGTATGAGGGGTTCAGGGACAGCTCAGGGCAGGGCCTACAGAGCCACAGAACCTCTGGAGCTGGGTTTCAGGGAGACCTGAGGTCTGGAGACAGGGCTTTGGGTCCAGAAAGGGGAACCAAAGCTGTAATGGTGGGTGAAGGGCCACGGGGCCTGCCCCACATCGGACCACAAGTGCACTTTAGCCATGGTGGTGCATACCCATGACTCCAGGTACTCGGAAGGCTGAAGCAGGAAGACCACAAATCCATGCCCAGTCTGGAAAACCTAGTAAGACTGCCTAAAAGTTTAAAATGGTGGCCAGGCGTGGTGGCTCATGCCATTAATCCTAGCAGGAGAGGCTGAGGCAGAAAACACCATCAGTTTGAGGCCAGCCTGGGCTATGTAAGCAGCTTGAACTGCCTATTGAGACCCTGTCTCAAAAAAAAATAAATAAATAAAATAAAATAAAAATCTAAAGAGTGCTAGGGATATAGCTCAGCATTCCCTGTGTTCAATCCTCAGTACCACATACACAAAACAGAGAGAGAGAGAGGCTGACTTTGTACTTTGGTCCTGAGGGCAGTGGGGAGCCACAGAAAGGTTTTGAGCAGGAGAGGGGCCACTCAGAATTTTTAGTCCCAATTCAGAAGTATTTACCATTCACGATGCTGTTTTTCCCTTATTTAATTATTCTTCAGACTGAACAGCTTCACCCTAGGAGTGGCACTTGCCTTAAGGGGGTCTTTAAAATAAAGGATCTATTGCTTCAAAAAAGAGCAGTTTGCAAAACCAGTGTTTTGTTGTTTCCTATAGACTTGGTTTTGGAGTGCTGGTTATTCCATCCAAGAGGTTCTGTCCCATGAAGTGAAAAACAACTCCTCTTGACACGAGGACATTTCTGTTTTAAACTATTTGTAAGTCGTGTTGATTTTGTATCTCCCGTGGATGCATGGCCTGTGCCTTGCTATGCTTAAGCCTCAGCAGCACCCTGCTGTGGCACCTAGAGGGCTGAAACACCTTGACCTTGACTCACACCCCCTCTTCAGGCTGAACCCTGCTAGCGCGCGCACACACATCTGTACCTACCCATCTGCTCTGGGCTTTGTACACCAGTGCTGCTTATCATCGTGGATAAAACAAGTGTCTCTGGATCCAGAGGAACATCTAAGAATATCTCTTCTCAAAGCTTTCAGTTCAAACCCGTGCACGGGAGTATATACCTGTGATCACAGCACTCCAGAGGCTGAGGCAGGGAGACCGAAAGTTCCAACCCAGCCTGGGTGTTTACTGAGTTCCAGGAAATCAAGACATAGTCTTAAAAAATAGATAAATAATGCCAGGCCCACCACGCCTTTAATCCCAGCATTCGGGAAGCTGAGGCAGGAGGATCGTTGTGAGTTCAAGACCAGCCTGGGCTACAAATGAGTTCAAGGCCAGCCTGAACTGCATAGTGAGACCCTGTCTCAAAAAATAGGGCTGGGGATTTAGCTCAGTGGCCTAAGCACCTGCCTGGTAGGTGTGAGGTTCTGAGTTCGATCCCCAGTACTCAAAAAAAAAAAAAAAAAAAAAAGATAAATAAATAAATAAAAACAAGGTGTAGTGGTGTAAGCTTGTAATTGTAGCACTCTGGGAGGCAGGAGAATCCCAAATTCCAACCCAGTATGAGCAATTAAGCAATTTAAAGAGACCCTGGCTCAAAATAGAACACAAGGGCTGGGGATGTAGTTTAGTGTAAAAGTTCCTAGTTCAGTCCCCAGTACCACAGACACGCACACACACACACAGTTTCCCATTCTACTGCTCCATTTCTTTGCTTTCAACAAACATTTATGGAGTGATTCCAGTGCACTTGGGGTCGAGGAATAAGTCACATACAGACTTAAGCTGTCTGAAGGGTGCATATTCATCTATTATATCATCTGTTATTGGCAACATGTAACTTTAGGGGCCACAGACACTGGTGTTACCCACCAAGCAGCACATATCCAGGGCTTGCTGAGCTCTCCTGCCGCAGGCACCCATTGACCTCCCTGCAAACTTGACGTCGGTGTGATCAGTCTCCCCTTTGCTGGTGGAGAAGGGAGCAACTCCCCTACTGCCATCCTCGGGACCTGTGACCTAGCACAGGAATCGTGAATCGAAAGCCCAGCGGGTTTTGCTTCCTCTTTTTCTGTGGGCTGCGGTGTCACACCACCCAGGAGGCAGGGTCCCAAACCACAGGGCTAGGGGGTATTCTGTGAGCTTCCTGCACCCCACACCCTCAAGGAAGCAGAGCAGTAGGACCAGCCTGGTTGGTCACACCGGAGCCCAGTCAGGCCCCTGGGGTCCTGGGGTCACAGGCGCCTGATGGCCAAGTAGGAATGCAGTGCCACTGCCAGTCCCACTTGGACTCTGTGCTGCTCTGCCACCCCTCTAGGGACTGGGGGACCAGATTCCTTCTTTAGCTCAGGGCACAACCCTCTGGGGCTGAGATCTTGGACAGGGGGCACCCCAGCTGGGAATCTGAGCCTTGCTATAATTCGATTCCTAGAAATTATCACATTTTAAAAAATTTAATAGCAAGTGCCAGATGTGGTGGTACACACTTGTAGTGCCAGCATTTGGGAGACTGAGGCAGGGGGATCTCAGCAGTTCAAGGGACCCTGGGCTACATAGTGAGCTCAAGGCCAGGTAAAAGTGCATAGCAAGACCCTGTCTCACAGAACCAAAAAATAAATAAATAAATAGCACAAGCCGGGCGTGGTGGCGCACGCCTTTAATCCCAGCACTCGGGAGGCTGAGGTAGGCGGAGAGTGTGAGTTCGAGGCCGGCTTGGGCTACAACGCGGCGCAAGGCCGACCTGAGCTACATAGTGCGACCCTGCCTCAAAAAACCAGGGCCGGGAGTTTGGCTCAGTGGCTTAAGCGCCTGCTCTGGCAGGCGCAAGGCTGTGAGTTCAATCCCCGGTGCCGCAAAATAAATAAATAAATAAATAAATAAATAAATAGCAAGGAAAGTCAAATAAATAAATAGCAAGGAAAGTCCTATTTTGTCTTTGGGGGTGCCGTTGGCAGGGGGGCTTCTGTTGTTAGGAGACTTGACAATGGGATCCACTGAGAGCCCCCAGCTGATCAGTGGCTATTCTACACACTTTTGGGGTTTGTTTGGGTTTTTTGTTTGTTTTAGGGTTTTTTTAGTGCTGAGGATGGAACCAAGTGTCTTGTGCACTCACCAGGTCAGTGCTGTTACTGCACTTGATCAGTAGGAATGTGATCCTACTTTCTCCTCAGTCTCTTTCTCTGTCTCTAATTTTTGGTTTTGGTTTTTTCTTTTCCCAGACAAGTCTCACTATGTAGCCTAGGCTGGCTTTGAACTATCCTCCTTCCTCAGCCTCCTGAGTCCTGGCACTACAGCCCAGTCCTACTTTTCTATGTGTCAATTTCTTTAGTTCAGAGAAGTCACCTAGGTAACTTTTTTTTCCCTAGGTAGCTTTTAGACATCTCAATTGTTATATATTTAAAACTAAACTTGTTAAGTGGGGTATGGTGGCATGTGTCTGTAGACCCAACATTGTGGGAGGCTGAGGCTGGAGGATCCTGAACTTCAGCCTGTAACTTGATAATGGCCTGTCTCAAAATAAAAAGTACAAAAGGGCTGGGAATGTATCTTGATGTGAAGACCCTGGGTTTAATCTGCAGTACCATCAAAAAAAAAAAAAAGAAGAAGCTACCTAAATTCCTGAAGACTCCGATCTTTCCCCCACACTGGCTGGAACCCCTCATCTTTGCTTTTTGGCCAGGCCCAAACTCTTGGAGTCATCCTTAACATTTTTCTTGTTCTCCAACCTCATCCAGTCTGGAAATCTTGTCCGGTGCACCTCCAGAAGGTACCCAGCACCCATGTTCTTCAGTCTGCTTCCTTCAGCTGCCCTACCCTGCTTGCTGCACCCCTGTCACCTCCCTGAGACCCCTGAATCTGTCCTCCCACCCTGGTTCCCCCACCCTGACCTCTTCCTGGGTGCCCCAGTTTGTTCCTCCGCACAGCCAGAGGAGCTGCAACCCTGTGTGTTGTTTTTCAGCAGTGATACCAACTGGGCAGCTTAAACCAGCAGAAATGTGTTCTGTCACGGCTTGGAGGCTGGAAGTCTCCACCCAAGGTGTTCTCGGCAGAGCTACACTTCAGGCAGCCAGAGGGGTAGGGCAATGCAATCCCTTGCCCCTCAGCTTTCTGGGAGCCCCAGGTGTTCCCCACATCATGAGGCACATGGCCTTCTCTGTGTCTTCCCTGAAGTCTCTCAGATGAACACTTGTCATTGGGGTTGAACCCATACAGATAATCCAGGATGACCTCCTCACAAGATCCTAAATTTAATCATGTCTGATTTTTCCAAATAAGGTTACATATACAAGTTCCAGGGTTATGCCCGTGTCAGATTGTTGGTTTTTTTTTGTTTTGTTTTGTTTTGGTTTGGTTTTTTTAGGTCATCATTAAACTCACCACAACACTCAAGATCACGTGCTACTCTGCTGAGTTGCTAACCTGCTCTGCAGGATCTGGTCTGGTCACCTCTGACTCAGCTCCTCTATCACCCCAACTCATCCCAGTATAGACACTGGCCTCCCCTGACTTCCCATCCACACTGGGTAACTCCTGCCACAGGCCCTTTGTACTGACTGCTCCCCTGCCTTTACAAGTCCAGGCCTATGTGGCTTACGCTATCTCTTGATGTTTTTCTCAGGTGTACCCTTCTCAATAAAGCCTTCCCTGACCTCCTTATTTAACATCAGAGACCATCCCACATCCCCCATTCTCCATGGAGTGTGTTACCTTCCAACACATTATAGCCCCTCAGTATCTGAGGACATTGGCCCCCAAGGATAGCACAACTCTCAGATGGTCTAGTCCCTTACATAAATGGTGTTCTAGAGACCTAGGCACTGTACTATAGAACTGTAGTCCTAGCCTTTGGGAAATTGAGGTGGAAATATTGCTTGAACCCAAGAATTCAAGACCAGCCTGGCGGCACAGCAAGACCCCAACTCAAAGACAACCACCTAACCCAGTGAAATCATATAATGGGCTTCTGTTTGTATTAACCTACATACGTTCTCCCACATACTGTACTTCAAATCATTTCTAAATGCTGCATAAATAGTTGTTACACTGCATTGTTTAGGGAATCATAACAGGAAAGATGTTTGTACATGTTCAGTACAGACAGTGATTTTTAAAAATCTTTTCAATTTGACCTAGTTGCACACACTTGTGATCTCAGCACTTGGGAGGCTGAGGCATTAGGATCCCTGTGAGTTTGAGGCCAGCCAGGGCTAACTAGTAATTTCAAGGCCAGCCTGAACTACATACTGATACTCTGTCTCAAAAAAAACAAAATAAATAACATTTTCAAACTATAGTTGGTTGCATTTGCAGATGCAGGATCCACAGAAAGGGAAGGCAACTGTAATTTACCTATTGTTTATTCTGTCTTCCCTTGTGTGTTCTGTTCATAGTTGTATTCCCAGTGCCTGAAACAACACCTGATACACAGTAGGTACTCGCTAAATATATGTGAAAGAAGAGCTTTAGGAAAAGTAGATAGTTTTTTCTCCATGCCCACTTTGCAGCAGGGAAAACTGAGTCACAGAGGCATTGTCACTTCTCCAAAGTCAAACAGGTCACACAGATGCTGAAGTTCAGGTTTAGTCAGATATCTGCCTCTAACACCCACCGTCATAAACACTTTCCCCTTGTTGGTTTTTTGCTTGTTTTTTAGTAGTAGTGGGGATTGACCCCAGGGCTTTCAAACTGAACTACCTCCCCAGACTTTTTCATTTTTTAAAACAAGGTCTCATTAATTTGCAAAATTGCCCAAAGAGGGCTTGAACTTACTTTTTTTTTTTTGGAGACAAGGTCTTGCTGTGTAGCTCAGGCTGACCTTGAACTCACTGCGTAGCCCCGGCTGACCTACAGTTTGCAGTGATCCTCCTGCCTCAACCTCATGAATGCTGGGACAACAGGCATGTACAACCATGCCTAGTTCTACTTTATCAGCTTAATACCATCTGAACCACCCCTCTGGTACTAGTTTTCTTTTGAACACTTAAGGCATTATTGTTTTAATAAAAAATATTACTAAAGATAAAATTAAACTCTTCATTACAGACTTTAACTCACCATACAATTTGCATAGCAAAAGGTCACTAACAATTTATTGTTTTTTTGTCTTTTGGTACTGGGAATTGAACTCCAGACCTTCTGCTTACCAGGCAGGTGCTTGAGCGTCACTAACAATTTATTTATTTTTATTTTTTATTTATTTATTTTTTTTGCGGCACCGGGGATTAAACTCACAACTTCACACCTGCCAGACAGGCACTTAAACCACTGAGCCAAACTCCCAGCCCTAGTTTTTTCAAGGCAGGGTCGCACTATGTAGCTCAGACCGGCCTTGCACTCGAGTTGTAGCCCAAGCCAGCCTCGAACTCACAATGCTCCGCCTACCTCAGCCTCCCGAGTGCTAGGATTAAAGGCATGCGCCACCACGCCCGGCTTGATGTGTTTCTCTTTATTATTTTTGTGTATTAATGGCCATCCCAGTTCTCCAGACTCTACACTCAACTTACCCTCAGCTTCACACCCCTCCCTCTGTTGTTTTTATTTGTTGATTCCCCTAATTTTATATCATGCGCTGTTTCAACACCGTATTCTTTTTTTTTTTTTTTTTTTTT
>RJWM01002766.1:0-123358 GCA_004363535.1 Dasyprocta punctata
TATGCGTGTGTGTGTATGCATGGGCGTGTGTGTGCATGGGTGTGTGTGTGTATGCATGGGCGTGTGTGTATGCATGGGCGTGTGTGTGTGCATGGGTGTGTGTGTGTGTGCATGGGTGTGTGTGTGTGTGCATGGGCATGTGCGTATTCAATTGTTTTCTGCCTTACAGTGCAAGAGAAGTTTAAAACTTCAAAATGTCTGGGAAAAGAAAGTTCCTTTTCTTTTCCACACCAAGAAAGTTTACAGTGAGCCCTAACCCTACCAGTCTAAGTTATGGTTATGTGGAGATTCGTTGTGCAGTGTTTAATTCTTCTGCTAGAATGTACCTCATGGTTTGAGTCATTTATCACAGATACATTCCTTTCCATATAAGCCATTGCAAAGAGCGCATGGCTGTTCATTCCCAGGCTGTACAAAACTCTCCCAGAAATTCAGCACATGCTTACGGAGGTTCACTGTGTACCAGGCTCCCTTCTCTGGGGGCGGGGATTCGTCAATGGCTAATCTGATGAAAATCCCTTTGCTCAAAGAGCTGACGCTGTAGAGCCCCCCAGTTCCAGAACCCTGTGGACAGTGGAGATGTCCCTGGTGTGGTCACACACAGTGGCTTTGTTGTTTCGAGGACTTTTTGAGCACTTGAAACATGACTAGTGCATCTGAGGAGCTGAATTTTTAACTTCTCTGATTTTAATTAAATTTAAGTAGCCGTATATGGCAAAGACCTATTATATTTCATGTCACAGGTACAGCAGTAAAAATGCAGAAAACAGTAAGTAAACATACACGTCAACAGGCACCTTGTGCTGTAAACATCTTCCTATACTGAATGTAACTTCTGTATTTTAATATCTTTTCTATTGATACTGCCTTTGTACAGAAATTAGAAAATAATAGTGATATTGTTAAAGGACCTAAATGTGTGAAGCCACCCAGCAGTGTGCTACTCTGAACAGGTCACCTTTAGGGATCTGCTTTTCCTACTGTAAAAGAGTATAGATGTTGTTAAAGTACCTTCTAGTTGTGGGATTTCTTTATTACTGTAGTCTACTTTGTTTCCTATAAGTAGCAGGCCCATTAATCACTGATAGGTCAAAATTGTTAACTGAACTATATCTTTGGAAACATTGAGGAATCCATGCTTTGTCATCATCGGTGAGCGTTTAGTACATGTAGACACCAGACCTTGAGTTCCAGGAGGGACTTGCTGTAGGAGTCCTGATGCATCCTGGTATGTCAGCTAACTAATTCTTTTATGAACCTGCAACTCTTCAAATAGTTCTTTTGTTTTGAGAAAATATTGTATTATTTCATTTATTTTAAAGGTTACACTTTAAGGCTTCTGTTCAATACTTTCAGGTAGGTTCATATAGTTCCAACCCCTGACTCTGCTCACTAATACTAGTGTAGAACCGTGGGCAAATTAACATATAGCTAATGTATTAAACTTAGATTTCTTACCATCAACAGAATTAATTGCCCAATAGCATTATTGTGAGCACTGGTTAATGAAATAATAAGAAAAAGAGTTCAGCACAATCCCTGTCACAGACACAAGGCCCATGGTGTATGTCGTTGTGGAGTCTGTTGTCTTTAAGTGTCCTCAAAGTTAATTGACCCTGCTTTTTACCAGAGTGAAGACCTCTTATAGCACAAAGAGCACGTGCCAACATGCTGACTAGTTAAGCAAGTCTAAGTGGAATACATCTGACATGTTAAACACATAGAAATCTCCCAACCATGAGATATATAAGTTTATTTTTTCTGCTGTTCAGGGTTTAAAGGATGCAATGGTTTTGCCCCTGTTGATGTACAGAGATTTCATTTAACTGTCAAAGGAATCACAAAAAGTGTTTTCAAAGTTAAGCACTGGGCTTAAACTAAAATAAAACATTGATAACTCAATAATTAAATTTAGATAAAGATATTCATTTTAAAAGACAGCTTTACATTAAAATGTCTATAAGATAATGCTGTATTTTTAAGTGATGAGTAGAAATGTGAAAGATTTATCAATTTTCCTGATAATCTAAGATAAGCTAGAAAAAGTAAAATTTTGAAGAAAATGGTTACCAGCAGGAAACCACCTAGGCCACAGAGGGGCTTGGTGATTGAGTGCAAGTCCAGAGGGTGTGGCTGTAGGCCCTAGGAGATTTAAACGACCAAGGACTTCCAGTTCACAGCTGAGGATAATGTTGATTAACTATAGATTTTCCGTCTTCTTTCATCTTAACTTTGGACAAGATTGTCCACTTTTCCTTCTTGAAACTCTCCTCAAGTGTTTTGAGGAAATAATGATTTTGGTCCCCTTCCTAATTTCAGCTCCATGTTCTTTCCTACCTTTTTGGTATTTTTTTTAAAAAAGAAAAAAGATAAAAATAACAATGAAGCAGTTTCAAAACGGGTTAGTAGTACAGTTATAATAATTAATACATTGGATGTTGTTGTCTTTGTGGTAGTTATTCAGAGTACAAGATAGAGGCATGATATCCAAACTTATAGCACAAACCTTTCTTTTCAATGAACTAAGAGAAACTAGCTCTAGAACTATCTTAACTATCTTGTGTATACATATATATATTTTTTCTTTTTCCTTTCGTCCTTTCTCCTTTCCCCCATCATGGTTTGTCTTTTCTTTCAAACAGTTTCTTCAAAAAACCTTTATGGTATTTTTAAAGAATTAAATCTTTTTATCTTCCTTTTCAATCTTGGAAGTTTAGTCCATAATTATAACTTTGTCACTAATGATTCTATCCCATCCAAATCCTATTCCTTTTCCTCCTTTAGTAAATATGTGTTACTCGGCACCAGCAGCATGGAGAAGGCCCCAGCTTTCGCCGAGCTTACCCTCAGCGGTAGGAACCAGGAAAGCAGCCCTGGTAGTGCCCAGGTCTAGGGAAGTAGGGCATCCAGGGGCTACACAGAGATAGTGAGAAGAGGCCAGTGAAGTTGGGACACGGCTATATCAGCCAAATAAATGCACTGATTAGCTGAGAAAGAAAATGTATTGAAGATAATGAAAGTCAGGTTTCCTGCTTTGGGTTGTTTACAAACTTAGAAAGGAAGAAGGCTAAAAATAATTCCAAAGTATCAGATTTGAATCAGAGATGTTGAATTTTATAATACGTGGATGTACCATACCCATACACCGGTATCAAGTTCACCACAGATCTGTAGGAGTGTGCATATATGTATGCATGTGGTGTGTGTCTGTGTGTGATCATACACACAGATGTAGACTATCAAGCTCACTGCTTACTGAGAGGCCCTGAAGTGGTAGAATAACCCAGATCTTGGTGCCTCAGTGCCGTCCTCCACTAGGGGATCAAGGTTCTTTGGAAAAAGCTGCATTCAGGGCCAGGCCAGAAAAAGTATGTGTGAACCTGGAAGCTTTTATGCCAGAAAAGGAGAAAAATACCCTAGAAATGATTCGGGTATGTCCAAAAAAAAAAAAAACACCACGAGCTAGCTTGAAGGTCTTCCCAATCACATGGCCTGGGATAATTTGAACATTGAAATAAATGATAATAGCAGTAGATCACAACCCATTGAATAAAAACAGAAATCCAAGAGCAAGTGAGAAAGAGGCTATGGCTATGGGTGGATAAAGGGTCGATGAGGAACATGCTCTAAACAGGCTCAGAATAGATGGAACAATGATAGTAATCAATGACAAAGAGAGAATGACCTTTCTGTGTGGAAACCGGTGGCCTCGTAGGTAGGGGCGAGGCGTCCCCTCAGTGTGACCCTGGAGGACAGCACTGTCCCTGCTGGGTGTTCCTGTGTGAAAACGCGCCCTGCGCTAAGGCAGGAGGAAACATCCAAGGGTCCCCCTACAAAACGTAAGGCTTATTTGCTTCAAAACTATTGAAGACACAATAAATAAAGAGAGTCACAGATGAGAACACTAGCAGCTGTTACTGAGGACTAAGCACAACATACATTCTGTGACATTCCAACACCAAAAAGACAAAAAGAACGATTGCTAGAGAAATGGTGAAACTTAAATTAGGTTTGTGGCGTGGATGGCAGCGTTGTGCCGGGGTGGGGAGAGCTTGCCAGGTGAGGGGGCTGCATTGCCTCGCAGGCCTCCAGCGAGGCCTGGATTGTGTCTGCCGCTCGCCTCAGGCGGTTCAGGTTTATGATAACAGGTTCATCGGTGGAGAGGCCGAGGAGGCAACTAGGGGCGCTGAGGCGCATGTGAAATCCTAATAGCAAGGAAATGCCGGTCAAGGTCTGCTGGGATTCTATGTACTGTTCATGCATTTTTTTTTTCTGTAGGTTTGGAAATTATCTTTTAAACGCAAACACACATAAGGACCGGGGTTACAGGGGAAACGGTGTTAGGAAGTGACCCGTATACTGATACCTAAAAGTTGTCAACGATGACCACGTGAGGGTCTGTGAGCTTCCTAGGGAAGAGAACTCGGGGGAAGCAGCACAGTCCCAGAATCACGGAACGGGGGCTCAGGCGATTCCGCAGCGGGGCCCTTGCTTAACTTGCACGAGGCCGGTCCAGTCCTGGCGCCAAAAACAATTATAAAATCAGTTTGAGAAATTGCACTGTCCATGGCATCCGAAGTGATGGTAATTAAGGAAACCATTTGATCGGGGCGTGCCAGGGCATTCTTGTTAAGCATCTGTTGAATTTCACTAACCAGGTAAGATTTTGCTGCTTTAACGAGTGAAGCCTTGTAGGAATCACCACCAGTTTTCAGGATCTCGCGTGCGTGCCTGTGTGCAGGTACTCGCAGGAGCAGCAGGTCTCAATCAGGTACTGCCTGGCCGAGCCGTGTCTCTTACACACGCGTGTGCAACCCGTGTCTCTGCGTCCCAGCAGAACCAAACCTCAGCCACTGCTGGTTCCCTCTGTTCATAACTTAATTGTTACATTTTTCTAAATGGTTTCTTAGAAAAAAATGTAACTGAAAAATATTCATTGATCTCTTGACTATTGAAAGAGTGAAATATCCTGTAAAAAAAAAAAAGAAAAAGAAAAAGGGTTCACGTATAAGAGGCAACGTCAGTTGATTCACTATCCTTAGGAAATTATACTTCTGAGGAAGAAATACGAAGCTTTCGTCTAGCCTTTTATTCCCCCAAAATGCTTATTTTATCTGCCCCAAATTGGGGCCGGGAAGAATCTTTTGAGAACCCAGGACATGCTCCGCAGTGCGCAGACCTGGAACACGCGTGCACTCCCGTGAGCCGTGGGCCTCGGGCCGCGCCCGCGCGCACTCCGCTCCGGAGCCAGGCCTTGGGGCGCCCCGTAACGCACTGTTTGCTCCCGCAGGCGCTCGGAGGCGTCCCGGGAAGCCAGCCCCTGCTGCCCAGCGGCATGGACCCCACGCGACAGCAAGGTGACCCAACAGAGGAGCACCCTCCTTTCTGAAGCGCACTTTCATTTGTAAAATCTTCCATAATTTTACCAGTTGTGTCTTTGAAAGTGACGGGGCTAAGCCGTTCCAGCCAGCCCTTAGCTCTGCGCGGCCGTGGGCCGGCTGGTGATAACGGGAAAACAGACGCACGCACGCCCAGACGTGCACAGTTTAACTAAGAACGGCTGAGTCTGTGCATGACTGCCAACAAGCGGGCGCCGCGGGCTGTGGCCCGGGGGTCTCCAGTGCCTCTCAGGGTGGGGAGAGGGGCATTTGGCCCTTTGGTCACGTGCAGGGGCTGAGTGGCTCCAGGGCTCCGCAGCCCTCAGAGAGTACACTGCACAGGCCACCTCAAGGGGGAGGGGCCAGACCAAAGTGCGGCTGCGCAGCCCCATCCCAAAGGGGTCGACAGGCCATAGTGCGGCTGCGCAGGCCCACCCCCAGGGGGAGGGGACAGACCCTAGTGCAGCTGCGCAGGCCCACCTCGAGAGGGCGGGGAGTGGGACGGGCACGGGGACGTGGAGATGGCGGTTGGGCAGGCAAGGGTGGGGTCTGGCGCTTAGACACTTGGTGCCGGGCTCATGTCCTCATCCCTTTCAGGACACCCGAATATGGCTGGGCCGATGCAGAGAATGACTCCCCCGCGAGGGATGGTGCCCTTGGGACCACAGGTGAGCCTTCAGCGCCGCTGGCTTCGCCGCACGGGATCACCGGGCTGTCTGTGGGGCTAAGCGCACACTGCAATCTGCGCATGTGCGGGCACCAAGGGGCACAGGGGTTGGCGCATGTTATGTTCCGGGTACGGTCCCCGCCACGCATGCGCACACATAGACACACACGCCAGCACACGTGTGTGCTCACACAGACGCACAACCTGCGTAGTATTGATACACATTGTTAGGATACTGAGGATAGAATGTTTATGACATTTCCAAATTAACAAACGAGTTTGATAAATTGCTATCATATATGCTTTAGTTTATTTGGGAAAACAATGTATAGAAATACATTTTAGTGTAGCGTAAATAACTATTACACATTTTGTTAGCTATGTTAAGTTAAAACTAGTTAATTGAATATTAAGTAGAATGAATATAAAATATATTTCTATAAATCTTTTAAAGAATGCTATTGAAAATTTATTATATTCCTTTATAGAATAGGAAAACATACAATCATGTTCCTTTATAGACTAGGAAAACAATAGAGAACCAGTTAGAACTAAAGTTTAAAATGAGTCTTACTGAACAAGGATAATGCCACTGCTATACTTTGAGATGTAATCCAACTTTTACTATCAAAATTTCCCAAAAGAATACACTGTCCTAATTCATGGTAATATCATAAGTGCGCTAGTCCAGGATATCATTTATTAAGCTAAAACATTGTTTTGTCTCAGAAAAAAATGTAAAGTGGAAATTAATTTTATTATGTTGCACTTCAAAGACAACAAATCCAGAATTTTAAATTTGTGTCTCCTAGATCAGAAGTTAGCATGTCCTAAAGCTGGCGTGAGTAAGCATTGTCAGTGATAGTTTTGGGAATTTGTTTCATGTGCCGTGTCGCATGAGACACTCGCTATACAAATATGTGGCCACCCCAAGCTATTCTCTACATCGTTCCTTAAGATCTTATAAAAGTCTCATTTAAATGTCTACAAATTTTCCCTATTTCTGTTCATATTAGGAAGAATGATTTGTGTTAACTATCATTAGGCTATCAATAGCAGCTACAGTTTATAAGCTCCGTGGGAGATCTCATTACTAAATGGACTTTCAGTCTTTAGTAAACTCTGACATCACTAATGTGACTGTGCAGAATTTAAAAGAACTTTCCCCAAAAGATTGTCTTAATACATTTAAAATATGCATAAAAACTTTATGCTTATAACTGTCATTTTTCATTCAGTTCATTTTTTTAGCTCTCTAAGGTTTTGTTATTCTCAAAATGCTACTAGTGTTAGTTTTTCTACTTTAAAAATTAGAGCCTGTTTTGTGAGTCAGTTTTGCAGTGTTCAAAGAGGTAACCAGTGCTTGTTTAAACTATGTGAACATTTAAATATCATTTGAAAATGGAGAAGTAAAAAGCATACTAGTATTTATGCTATTATTCTACAACTCTATATATAAAGTAAATTAAAGTAGATAATAAAAAGCTTTCTGTTGAGTAACTTGTAACTGATAAGTTTTAATGACTGTTTATTGTATGTATTTTCTTTGCATTTTCAAACTCAAGGGAAATAATTTATATCTTCCATTAGACTAGCAGTACCCTTGATATTTCTGTATAATATGACAAAAATAAAGTGCTTTAGTATGAATTCACCTCAGAGACCAGAAGTACCTTCAGTAAATTTTTAAACTCACAGTATACAAAGTAAAAAGGGCTAAAGAAAACCACTTGTACATAGAATACATAATACTTCAATGAAAATAGGAGTCGTATTCATATGAGTGGTACCATGGAAAACAAGACAGAAATCATTTGGAGTGGGAGGAATCTTGTAACGTACGTACCTCCTAATGCTACCACATGAAATTATTGCACCGTGAACTATGGAATTTGTGAGAAAGGTTAGCCATGTTTCTTGGAAAGTAGTTCAGCTCTTACAGCAGATATCTGGCCACACAGAGGCCCCCAAGGGCAGAGTTACCTGTGCCACTCCAGTTCTGTTGCAGAAAGCCCCAGTGTGCTGTCTAGCATTTCATGCAGACCCAATATACACCTTTTTTCTCATAGGCACTGCTTCTGTAAGTTTTGTTTTTTAGCTTAAAGTCAATGTGGTGAAGGGAAACAATAGTTAATTGAACAACTGAAGTCCTAAATGAAGAAATATACATGATTCTTGAATCATGCTGATGTAGGCAAAGTAGAATATAGTAGATGCTTGATTAGCACTTACCACATAAATGTAGAAATCAAAGTCTCCCCCAAACCTGAGCATATATTTCCCATCCATTCATCTGTTCTGGAACTAAGTGTAGTAACAGTACATGACTTTAAATTGATATCAGTATCCTCTCAGTGGAAAAACAAAAGAATCTATGTAATCAAGATAAAAGGTCTCATAACATATTTGAAGTCATTTTTCTATTTGCTTTTGTAATAAGATACACTTAGCTAACCTGGATTTGTAAACTCAGCAAGGTGTCAGGTGACTTACAGAAAAATTCACTCCAAGTACTTATTTCTAGTTCCACTAGAAATCCAAAGGATAAAGAATTAAGATGTGTCGTGCACAGGCACCAATTCTCCGTGATGAATATGATCATGTGCACTGCAAACATGAACAATAAAAATAAAAATTAAAAAGTTACATACAAGTGGGATTTCCAGATCAGATAGGGCGGAGAAGTGGGGAAAAGATAAAACATATGATAGGCTCTCCTTTTATCTGTAAACTCATTTCACCTAGTAAATTGATGCCATGTTTTCAAATCCAACATAGTGTTAGAATTCAGCTCAGTGCAGGAAAAACTTCCTAGAAATTAAACTGTCTAATTGTGGAAAGACGTTTTATAACCCTTCTAAGCAGAGCCCAAACCACCATTCTGTCAGCAGCAGTGCAATGGAAGAGAGATTAGACCAGATGGAATTGCATAGTTGCCATCAGCTTTGAAATTCAGTGATTCTAAATTAGCTCTTCCCATTCTGCCTTTGTTGGAAAGCAGTTGTTATTCTTTCTTTTCTCCCTAATTTCTTTTTGCTTTAGATGATTCACAAAATGAAAATATTTTCTAAATCTTATCAAGTATGTACTGTTTTGAATAATCTCTCAGTCACTTGCTGTGACAATTCAGTTTAATGAGGCAATCACTTATTGAAGGCCACTGTGTACCAAACATTGTACTTGAGCATTAAGTGTACAAAGATGGATAAAATACTCTGTCTGTAATATATTTACTACTTAGCAAGGTATACAGATAACATCTAAACTATCATACCATAGGAAAAGGAAATGTGCGTGCTCTTTATGACATAACCGAAGAGTCACTGCATAAACAAGCAAATAAATCTGTTAGTATTGAGGACTTATTGGAAGCCAATAAGAAGAGTACTCATTTACGTTGTATTAGCAATGGTAAGAAAGATTTAACTGCTACAGTTTTAACCAAAAGGACCATGGTTTTAACTCATCAAGCAGTGATTAGTGCTCTGTATTTTATCCCTTTAGGAAGATAGTAGTATCTCTTGTTAGATAAGGAAACTAAAATTGGGTGATCACTGCATAAAATCATTGGCCCAACATCACACATAAAGAAGAGTGGGGGACACAGAGCTATTGCAGCAGACATTCAAACCAGTGTATTTCTATGTCCAAAGCTGTAAAGCAAAGTAATGTTTTCCTTGATAAAATAAAACACAGATCTTTTAAGACTAAAAAGGAAGGAGAGTGTTATCTTGTGAAGTATTTCTGGTTTACTTTACCGTTCATATTTTGTTTCCATTGAGGATCATTTTTCTTGAAACCCCTTGCTAGTACTGCAGGTATCACCAAGTGTGATTCAGAGAGTAAGGGAAGTAGTCGTCCTTTTAATCAGTGGCTCCAGTGTGGGCAGAAGCCACCCCCGCATCCCACAGCACCCAAATTGGGATGTTTAAATAAGATTTCCTAAAGTAAAAGCAAGTGAGAGTAGCACATAACTAAGGAATTTCATTTATCAAATCTTTCTGGGGTTAACGGACCCTTTTTTGTTGCTTTGCGTCCTTGTCCTCTTAGCACCTACTACAAAAGGAAAGGCCACAGAGGATGAGTTAGCATGAGTATGGGAGTGTGCTGTGTGTTGCTGAACTTGCAGAATTCCAGGAGGTTAGAGAATACTGTGGGGAGTAGAATAAGGGGAACCCTGCGGGGAGATGGGCAGAGAGGACAGCTGGGGCCGAGCTGGTAATGACGGCAGAGCCTCGCTGCAGGAGCTCAGCCTCCTTGGCTGATGGCCGCATCCGGAGAGCTGTAAGAAGATAGCTCTGTTGGGAGCACAGAGAGTGGAGGAGGAGTAGAGAGGTGAGGCGGAGCAGCAGTCGCAGGACCTGCACAGATGAGCGATGGAAGGAAAGCCCTGTTTCAAGCGCTCTTCTCAGGTGGAATCAGGAGACTCGGGTATCTGACTGAACGTGGGGATTGAAAGGAAAGGAAGAAACATCAAGGAGCTCCAGAGATTCCTGGGCCGCACTGTTGTGTGGAAGGCGATGCAGGGAATTCAGACGGGAGAAGATAACACCGGGTCCCTGTGAGGTGTATTGCCAGGGAGGCAGCGTCCAGGTGGAACCGAGTTCTGTGACCTTCCATATGCGAGAGCTCTAGGAGCTCGGTGAGATTCCATGATAAAATATAAGGCTTTGGATTCCTACTATGCATCCATAAATACGTATTTATTAAAAAGAACATGGTAGAACTTGGCAGGGAAGCAACATTTAAAGAGTTAGCAAAATAAAAGCAGAAAAGTGAAAAAGAGTACATGAGAGTAGGAGGAAGCGTGGCATCAGAAAGCCAAGTGTGAGCGTCCCAGTGTCGGAGCACACTAACTGGGTCGTGATGAGTCACCTGCAGGCCCTGGTGGCAGCTAAACAAAGCTGAAGTGATGTGCATGTTAAAACACGGAAATGCTTTTCATCCTGTGACTGCACAAAACAGTTATTAAATGAAGTTCATTTGGTCATATAACTCATGCATGTGTATTTCGAGTATACACTAGTTTCTGTACATTTTGTGTATTTGTAAATATTCATGCATTTCTGTGTTGGATTGTGATTTTGTGAGAAGTTCACATTCAACTTTCTTGAGTTGGATTTACCTGTTTTGCATTCTTCATTTTCTTCAGACTTCATGTAATTGTTCTGGATCTGACCATTTCAAGCCATTTGAATACATTTTTTTTCTAAAAACACAATTTTGGATTTATGAAATATTGTATATGAAAAAGTTCACTAGTGAGCCAGTGTTGGGACATTTATAAAAATGTGTTGAATATTAATACCTTAATCATTTAACATGCTCTTGTGATCATCCATATTCATGTAGTTTTTTAAAGATACAAACTAAAGTAATTGTTAAGGTAGAAGCAAAAGTCTAGAGTGGAGCCTTCAGAGAATGAATTACACAGGCCTCATCCAGCCGGGAGTTGTGTAGGGAAATCATTAACCTGCTCTCCTTTCTTCCCCCCTCCTCTTTGGTTTTGTTTTTTTGTTTTGTGGTAGTCTGACCCTTGGTTATCATTACAGAACTATGGAGGTGCAATGAGACCCCCACTGAATGCTTTAGGTGGCCCCGGGATGCCTGGCATGAACATGTAAGCAAAGTGCTCTCTTACTCTGTACAGTAACGCGTTGTCTCTTCTCACGTCTCCTAAGATGACACCGACTGGTAAAGCAGTCTGAGCCCTCAATCTGTGTGGTGTAACAGTGAACCAAACGTGAGCTGCAGTGTTTGCTTAATTTCCACAGCCTAATTTCTTATGTTTGCTTTTACAAAACCTCAGTTTTCCATTTTCAGGTGCCGCACATAATGATCTTTATCCTGTTTCTTTGTACCCACCATGCAGTCTCTGTGTAGCATCTCTAGAGAATATGAAGAGATGCTGACACAGAGACCATGACCTCGACAACCACATGTTGTGGGCCTCGTTCTGGCAGATACAAGTGGTTCCTCAGAGTGAAGTTTTTAACTGTATATGCGTATCTTTCTTCACTTTTGCTTTGTTGGGGCCACTCTCAACCCAGCAGGAATTCTCTCCTGGTAGAGTCTTGTATATTAAAGAGCTTGCCATGGGTATAGGATGTACAGAGTCAACTAAAAAAATTTTTTAGAAAGACCTTTCAAACCCAAATGGAATAGTCTGTTTCTATCAGCCAATGTAACGCAGTTTGTTGGGGAGTTTTTACATCGTCCGGCTTGCCCTCAAAGTCATATACATGCCAGGTATTTGCCAGTGACTTTCGCTAGTTCACTAGAGGACCATTCCATCGTGTGAACTAAAACTTCCCAAAAATAATTGTTTCATGTGGCTTTTTTCTCAGACACATTTTACATCAGTCCCTGTTTTAATTATTTACATATCAAATTGGACAACTCTGCTGTCATTTAATGGCATTAAAGATATCCTGTGAAATAAGTACTTTCAATGTATGTAGGGGTTTTCTGTGTTTTTTTGGTTTTTTGGTTTTTTTATTTTTATTTTTTTGAGTTTCTGAAACCACTGTCAGGGCATGCAGTTTTGCCTGAAATTGATCATAGGCTGTACACGAGCCAGATGCAAAACTAACAGAAGAGGGGATGGAGAAAGTAGGTCAGAATGTCCCACCACATCTTTTCACTGCTAAAATAAAAATGGTCGGATATGAAGTCTGACGCTTCTTGAATTTCTCAAAGGTTTAGTCTTTTATTAATGGTTGCTACCAAAAAAAAGAATGAGTGATATTTTGTGCTTATGTCTAAAGCTGAAATTGTTATTGATGGGATGGAGAAACACATAAAATTTACCTGAGATTTTCACTTTTAAGGGAAGCCTGTTTTAAGGAATATAAATAAGAATATGCTCAGCCCAGGATTATTATTAAGAATGTGTCTACTATTATTTTGTATATTACTCTACATTATAATGGCCATATGTCTAACTTTAGATCAACCTGTTTCTGCTAGTGCACAGAATTTATTTTCATATGACCATTGAGAGACTCAAGTAGCTGCTTAAAAATAACCAATTCCTTTCTAATTTTCTTTTTATTGTGTACTGATATGTATAGTTATGAATACATTCAAATCTCTAAGACTACAGAGACTAAAAATAAGGCTGAAATTTTAATTGTGATCATTTTTGTTGATATTTGGGTGTGGGTTTCTCATTAAGTATCCCAAAATATTTTTAAAGTTTTTCAGTTATAGAATATTGTGCTATTAATATAATTTCTGGTTTTCAACAAAATTTTAAGTCTTAAAGACTCTAATTTCCATTTTTTGTTACTATTTCCTTTTATCTGGAGTCTCATACCACTTTCCATTTTCCACACATTAAAATTCCTTCAAAATTAAGTGAAATATCAGCTCTTACATATTTACACACTTAAATATTTTCTTCTCTAGAAACTTCCCATAAGTATGGCAACCAGAGAGAATAATTAATGTATTGATAATGACCCCAACAAAGCAAAAACTAATTTAAAAAACATAAAAAATAAGACACATTCTATGTCCATTGCACTCAATAGAGTAAGCTTAATTAGAATTCACTTCATGATTTGTTATCTTTAAAACAGAGGACATCTCTGTAATGAAAAACAAGTGCTTCTAACTAGTGTCAGTGGTTTTCTCCAGGTCTTTTATTATTTTATCTTTTACATATTGACCTACTTAAAAATTGAAGTAATAAACATCAGAATGGTATAACCTTACCTGCGTCTTTAAGCTATTTTAAAATATTTGTGTGTTGGGAGTCCAGGAAATCATGTTTGGATGCCTCTTACTTCATCTGTCATTTCCTATTTGCTTTGAGAATATGACAGTCAAAAATACCCAGCCCTGGCCACTGTAGTAATTGCAGTAAACATTCCATCCTAACAGCAACCCTATCCTTTCATTGCAGAATAGACCATTTGGAACAAAATTTTGATAACTTTATTGTTAAAAAATATTGGCCATCTCCCAAGAAAATATTGGTATATTTTTCTAATGTGTGCTTTAAACTCAGGATGAATTCCACAAAGTTCAATTAAAATAAAAAATTTATTCTCAATATTTCTGTAACTGGCATTATATCTTCAGAAGTAAAATCCCTAGTATTTGTTAAAGTGATTTAAAGTAGAATTTATAAACCAGGGCCCAAATGTAAATATGTTCAAATGTGTTGTATTTTCAAATATTTTCAAAGAAACTTGAATAGTGGTACATTTCTAAATTAATTACACTTTTACAAATTTCCAAAGAAATCAGGGTTAAGTATTAACACATTTCCATTTCAATTTTTTATATCTTGCTATTTTATGGAAACGAGAAGACAAAAGATTTTCAAGGGATCTTCTTGTTTTATACCTTAGCCTGTAGAGTAATGAAGTGTGTGCAGTAATTAAAATGAGTGTGAATTACAGAAGAAAAGAGGAATTTTCTCTTTGATGGCCCTAGTTGCTTTGATTCCATCAAAGTCAGCATCTGTACTAAGAAATACACACTTCTTTTCAATTTTGTCTCTCTCAGTCAGGTGTGAGGGCCAGAGCTACCTGAGAGTCTGGGGTGAGCTGGAGGCCAGCCTGGGAAACTTCATGACAGCTGTCTCAAAATGTTAACAAGTAAAATAAATAAAATTTAAAAGGACTGGGCTGTGGCTCACCATTTCCTGGTTTCCGCCTCCAGTACCATGAAAATTTTTTTAAATTTTTCTTCATTTTTAATTGATACTGGCCCGATTCTACTTCAAACTATACTTACATAAAAATTGCCGTTCAAAATAATGTGGATGTAGATTATTTTCTTGACAATACTGATGGCCGTAAAAGGAGGGGGTTACAGAGTTTAAGTAGTTGTTTCATGAAAACTGCTTATTGTGTAACTCCCATTTTGTTCAGCATTGTCTGTGAAAAATGTTTGCGTATCATTTTTATTACATAATCATGTAATATTAAAACGAAGTTTAGTATGAAGTGCATAGTACACAGAAACTAGTATTTAGCAGACAATTGAAATGCATAAAATGTACTTTATATAACTTATAATAAATTTGACATTTAATATTGAGTAAAAAATTTAGTTATTTTGACATTTAATTTAGCATGTTCATTTATTAGACAGATTTTTAAACAACAAAATATTTTATATCTAGTACACCTTATTCATACAATATTTAGTCATAATATTTCAGAATTATGAGCTCATTACTTATATATCATCATTGTATGTAAATTTTTGCAATGATCTAGATAGGTGTTTTAATGTTATCTTAACATAAGTATTTCCTAGTTTCCTGACTGTGTTTTATTTTACATCAAACAAATCACGTGGCCTGGTCTTACTCCATCAGCGTTTCCCTTGATCAGCACACACTGTTTCACCGTGTTCTGTGTCCCTTAGGACACTGAATCGTAGGTATGAAGTCCTCCTTCTGAAATGTTGCAGTAGTTAATCGTCAGACCATCATCAGCACCCTAGACAGACGGCAACCTCCTGAGACCGTACGAAAGCCCCCTCGCACTCTGCCACCCACCCAGTCCTCGTTCTCCCCCTGCTCTGCCAGTCAGGCTGGGCAGAGGTGTGCTGGGCCTTCCCAGCGGCTCCTGGGATCAGAACTCAGGCCTTTTGCTGCTGCTCAGACTCCGGGGGAATCCCGGAATAAAACTGAAAGCCCTAAGTGTGCTGGGCAAATGTGGGTGCTGTAATGCCTTACTTGGACAGCTTCTTCATCTAACGTTCAGTGCTTCAGGCTGAAGGGCTCTAGAATAAGGGGCATACTTTTTTTAAATCAAACTTTACACTATCTTAGTGATTAGAGGAAAAGGGAATTTCAAGTCCTAATTATAGAAGAACAGCTACACTAGTCTACTTTTCCTAAGACAGTGTTTATTCAGGTATACTCAGTACTACATCATAAGAGTAAGACCTTGATTTAATTAACTAGCCTTTAATTTTGTTTTAAAACATTTATGTCTTTATCAGGTATGGGATATAAAATACTCCTCACCCTAAAATGAAGTAATATGTTGGCATGCATTAGCTTAAATGTCCTTATTTTTTCTAAGATTTCTCCTAGCCACTCCTTTAAACTAAAATTATAAAAATAAGAAAGTGATTCCCTCACATTAGCTAAGTTATCAATGGCACTAAAAGATAAATTGATGTATAGTTGTAGAAAGTAACATTTGATACTCCATGATCTTTTTGAAAGGATATAACTTTAAATACCCTTTATATACATTTATTTATCTGTAGCTCAAAAAGAGCAGTCACTGTATAGGTAAATGGAGACAGACATATTTCACAAATAAGTTATTTAAATGAGATATAGGTGGTTCTTATGTTTATGTCACATGTTATAGTTTATTTTATTTCCTACAAAAGTGGCATAATGATGCATGTATGTACTGCTACTGGTGATTAATATTTTTGTGCATAAAACTAAAAAATGTTAAAATAAAACTGGCCTTCCTAAAAGTAATTTCATTTGGGAGAAAAACCTTCGTGGAATGGTAAACTTCTTTATTTAAGGAATAAAAACAGCCATGAAAATATAAAGAAAATAATTTCAGTGTTGAACTAGAATTGCATAGTAACTAAACTATAAATAATATTTTATGATTTGTTGTGTGTAACATAAAATATTAAAGGCATAGCTTAAAATTTCATTTATCTTATTATCTTTAGGGGTCCAGGTGGTGGCAGACCTTGGCCAAACCCAACAAATGCCAATTCAGTGAGTATATATGTAATTCTTTTCATTTTTTACTTTGTGACTTTTCAGAAAAACAAAAACTTGTTGCTTTGAAAACATTAAAATTCATTGTATTCACCTCTTTAATCACCCAAAAAGTTTTGTGTATTTGTTTTAGAAAAGTATGCATCATTTTTGTAGCTACATAATTTTTACACTCAGTGAAAGACGTTGTAAAGTAAAGACGGGGGAGTGTGACGCAAGTGAACTGCACCAGCCTGAGCAGTGGCGTGCGCGCCTCATGCGGCAGCTTGGCCTGCGAGAGCTGTGACTGTCACGAGGTTGCAGGTACACTCACCCTCCAGAAGAGGAAGCCAGGTTGTCATGGTGACATGTTTGTGTCCCCCGCCCCAGTTCGCGCCCTTGCTGCCCGGAGCCCAAGCGTGCGGGCTCTGTGTTGTGGTGACGTTGCCGCCCTCCCACCTCCATGTTCCTGACACTCTGGGAATCGCCGTTCTGTTCTTGTGGTAGGGATCTTGCTGTGAAAACATTAGTATCTCTTATTAATGACACCCAGATGTATGCACAGGTTGAGAACAGAGTTGTCAATCTTCAAAGTAATATGATTTTAGCTTTATGACCCTAAAGACTCTTCTCCTTGACTCCGAACCCTCGAGTCCGCATACGGAGCCCAGTGCCTGTGCAATCGTGCAGCACGTGGCAGCCCACAGGTGCGAGGCAGTCCGAGGAGGGCTGTGTCCTGAGCAGGTCTGCGGCACCACCCGGAAGGCTGCCCTCTGCCAGAAGCACAGAGCGGCCGGAAGACTCAGTAAACATCAACCCAGTCTATTGTCTAAGGTTAACATAAACTTCCAGGACACTGAAAACAAAGTGTGTGCAGTGTAGGAAAAACCATCCTAAACCCACTGCAGAGATAGTCTAAAGCAAAAATCACTTTCTTCTTAATGAGGTAAATACCTATCATATTTGTTAAAAAATATTATGTGTTTCCCGCTTTTCTCATGGTATTGATAGCTATGAGGTTTTCTATTTCAGTGAAGTTATTTGAGGTGGAAACGATGATGATGCTCAGGCTTGGGTCTTCAGTGGACTCTTCAGCAAGTCTTAAGAGCCTCTCACTGGGTTGTGTCCTATCATGAATAACTCTACACCTCGAAAATTCTTTCAGTTTACTTCCATGCCTTACAAGAGCCTGCGTGTATGTGTGTTTGCTGCCCTTTGCCTTAACCAGCTGACTTCTTCATAGTTCAAAATATACTTCCTTCAGCTTCCTGTTAAATGCCCATAAGGGTGTGACAAAACCATTTTTACAATACTGAAAACTCAGACAGTCTGCTGAGTACTGCAATCTGAGAACATTTCTATTACCTGCTCCCTCAATGAGACAGGAATAGAAAGCACGTGTCCCACCATAGCTGAGGCAGATCGGCCTTCCCACCTGGAAGTGAAACCCTGCCCTGCCCTGCTCCCCTCCACTGCCCGCTTCAGCACGGCCTCCTGAGGTACAAAGAATGGGGCTGTGTCAGAGTATTCAACAGAAGCGCCTGGGCAGGGGGCTCTGTGTGCTGATGGTTGTTAGTTTTTAGGGTACACACCCGCCTTCAGGATTTCCCAGAGCTGAGCACTGTGGACTGGAGAATGTTCTGTATCAGACCAGCGGCTCTGAGTTACTTTAGGCCCTGCAAAACCCTCGGTGCTAACTTGACAGCTGTGCACACCACACTGCCATCCGGGGTTGGTCTGGCCTGGGCCCGCAGCCAGTGCGAAGGTGGAAGAAGCGGCAGGTGTGGAGGCGTCCAGGCCGCACCGGTGAAGGGACAGAGCTCCCAGTCACGTGGACAGGGAGAGCACAGCCACGCCGAGTGTGATGGTGAGGACGGGAGTGGGGAGAAGTCCCGGGAACCGGCAGCTTTCTGGCCTGGGCACGGGGCACTGTGCAGCAGCAGCAGAGCGTGTGGGTCAGTTGCAGTGTGAGCTCATCTATGTCCTCACACAGTGCCACGCGCATCTGACATGGCAGCCGCTTTGCAGTGCGTTCCAATAGAGGAAGTCTGCTGTGTCCAGGCAGCATGGTAGAGTGGGCTTTTTATTTTGGCTGTTTTCACATATGCTTTACTTACTGAGGTTTTTCATTTTTTCCCCTTCATTATTTTGAGGTAACTTCATATTTACAGAGAACCTGCAAGGATGATGCAAAGAATTCCCATAGCTCCTCCTTGCCCCATCTCCCTGGGGTAACGTTTGACACGCTCACTTTATCATTTCCTCCCTCTATAGAAACACATGTTTTCTTGACACATGTAACATTGCCTAAAACTTTAGCCCTGAATATTTTAGTGTGTGTTCCTAAAAATATTCTTTCATAATTCCAAAGCAATCATCAAAATAAGAGAACATCAATGTAACGCAATTTTCTAATCTACAGACCTTCTTCAGATTTTACCAATTGTCCCATGACATTTGTAAGAAAGAAAGGCCCACTTCTCCCGTGCGTTCACCGGCTATCTCTCTGCCTCTGACCCTGGAGCTGTTCTGCAGCTGTTCCCACCCCCACCCCGCCCTGACATTAAGCTGTGTTACGCGCAGCCAGCTGTCTGAAGACCCCACCATCCGGCTCACGCACTGCTTCATCATGACCAGACGTGTGTCATGTAAATTTGGTGGAAACCCCACAGAAGTAGTGTTGTGCTTTTCCGGGCGTCATTCCAAGAGGCACCAACCATCTATCTCCTGACTGGCCAAATTAATTCTGGACATTGGTTAGGGCCTGTCTCATCAGATTTCTAAAACTGCAAAACTACTGCTTCCCCTTGGTAATTATTAACTTGCAAACATACTTGAAAACTACAAAAGCTGGATGTGTTGGTGCACACCTGTAATCCCAGCACTCAGGAGGCTGAACTGGGAGTATGTGATGTAAGTTCGAGACCAGCCTGGGCTCCATAGTGAGTTCAACTACATAGCAACATCCTGTCTCAAAATAGATAAAGAAAGTAGAGAAAACAAAAGAAGCAAACAAACAAAACTACAGGAAACATCCTATTCCTCCTTGTACTTTCTTCAGGTATTTTTGGCATCCACTGATGATTCTTACATCAGTTGCCCTTTTTTTTAAAAACCTGATTGGTTACCAGATGGACATTTTCTGTTTTCTCCTCTCCTGCTCCCTGGGTGAGCTGGTTTCCTCCTGCAGCAAAGGGTGGTCTGTCTTCCCCTTTCCTGGTCTTGGGTAACATGTACTTGCAGAGTATTACATGCAGTGGGTGCCGAATGCTGAAGTGGACCAAGATTTGGCTGTGGAACCTTCAAGTTGGCCCACCTGTCTTCTCCAAATGTGCCCTTCGTGCCTGAGCCCCAAGCTCATCCTGAGTTGTCCAGGCCCGAGCCCTGGAGACAGCTTCTGCTGTGGAGAGAGGCACTCAGAGCCCATGGACGCAGCACAGCAGTGAGGCCCGAGGGCCCCGGAACTAGAGAGAGCATGTGTCTTCACATCCACACGTGCACACCTGCGTGTGGGCACCGTGTTCCCCTGGATGCATCAGCTCTGGCCCAACCCCAGATCTCACCCCGGCCTTTCCACTTCAAGTCTACACTCGGTCTCTGGGGGGGCAAACCTACCTGTCATCCTCACTCAACAGCCAGGTTTGTCCTGCGAAAATGTTTTGATTGAAATTGGTTTTTGACCCTCTATGACAGCAAGAGAAACATTTCTAAGGACAAATCTATGTTTTAATTCTGAATAAAAGTATATTTTTAATCTCTTTAACTCTGAGCATGAGACCTCTTCGTTTCAGACTCCTATCTGGAAGTTTACTTATAAATCTACCAATTCTAGTTTTTCCTCTTTTATCTTTTTTACAAGAAATTTTGTGTCATTTGGCTGTATGGCAAGTTCTGTTCTGTTTTGTTTTGTTTTTGAGACAGGGTCTTGCCATGTAGCCCAGGCTAGCCTTGAACTCATAGCAATCCTCCTGCCTCAGCCTCCTGAGTGCTGGGATTACAGGGATGTATTGCCACACCCAGCTGTAAAGCAAGTTCTCATCACTATCAAGCATTTTTATTGAAAATAAATACTTTTGATTACAAAATACAGAAAATCAACCGAACTAGATTCATCCTGGGAGAGAATGTCACTGCACCATGTATCTGAAAAGTCTATAGTTTTCAGGGTGACTTTGGATCCATTTGGTCCCAGAGGTTCCAGTCAGGTCCTCAGGACTGGAGTTTGGTGTGTTTCCTAGCTGCATTGCCTCATCAGAGCAAGAAGCCAGAGGAAAGCCCCAGGTTTACACCAGGAGAACAGAACTCTTATCAGCTAAGCAAAAGAACTGAAAATAACTCTTGCTCATTCATGAAACAGCTGTGTAGTACGTTGTCTGCAGTCCTAGTTATATGCTGGCTCCCTGGCCCCTCCATGCTATGTGGACTAAGAGTACAGGGGTTCTGCTTCACCACAGAAGAGGGGAGCAGCAAATATCCTGTGTGACCTTGTGCTCACTGACCTGCCAGCTTGGCAGGAAGGAGAAAGGAAAAAAGGATTATGGCGGTTAGAGGGAAATACTAACATATTCGCCAGGTAGGCACTGCTCTGTAAAACAGATGTTCACTTTTTAAAAGAGTACTAAAAAGTAACATTGTTTATCTTTTCACTGGCACAGATAATGTTTTGTTATTCCTTTCTGATTTCAAATTAACCAGTGAGTGTAAGGTGAGTTGATGCTTCCCAGTTGAAGAAAAGTGTGGAGCCAAAGTCTCATTGATCATTAAAAACCGAACTCTCCCAGGTTTCCCTGGTCCATCCCGCGGTACCTGTCCGTGGGGGTCAGGACTTGGAACAGTTCTAGATATTTGGGTCCTCAGGGCAGCTCTTGAATTTCTGTCTAGCTTAGCAGACAGTATAATACCCTTAATTTTCTCATCGTCAAATGATAGATTCTTGCAGTGTTATGATTCTGATCTTTCAGCTCTGATTTTACTTATCTTCTACATTTTCATTTTTATCTCTCATCTCATCACAATGGTATTTTTTATGACGTGTAGAGTTAGAGGGAAAAAGAAGGAGAAATTCGAAGGTCATTTCAAGTCTTTGCATCTGTGTTTTTGAGAAAACAGTAACACAGCAGAGCTAGGAATGTAGGGAGAAATCTGCTATAGAGGATAGAAAAGGGAGGTGAGGGGTTTTGAATGTTATATTTGAAGTATACTTGTAGAAGCCCATTGGTTTTCTCACCACGTTCAGTGCACCCTTCTGTATCACACTGAACACGTGTTACAATTCGAGTCCATCATGCTGACCCTCAGCCAAGCCCTGTCTGATGGTCAACCAGCAGGTTCGTGTACACTTCCTTAGTCAGCTACTCCTGCTTTCCTTGGTGATTGTTACAAGTCTTTCTCTCCTTGTGGCCCTTGTATTATCTCTGGGTCCTTCTCTATTGACAAAAATTGTATCATATTTTACAGAAAAATTAATAAAGACCACTGGATTTGAATCTTTTCAGGTTGAACCCTCCGCCTCGATAACATCAGACCTTTCGTCCAAGTTCTCCCTCTTGCCTCAGTCAGAGAAGTGTTCTCCTTCCCAGTGCTAACCCTTCCACTTTCTGTTTTCCACCTCTTCCTCAATACCCTGCTTATTCACTCTTCCAAGTGAGCCTCTTCTCCGTCTCTTTCCCTCTAATGCAGAACCCAGTCTGAGACAGCCTTCAGCCCCAGGGCCCGCACTCCTGTGGAGCCAGAAGGGGTGGGTGGTAGGCAGCTGTTCACAGGCGTCCGGGTCTCAGGCCGCCTCCTGGTCCCTCACTGTCCACCCCCCCTCGCCACCACCGCACTAGGCCAGGAATACTGGCCTCCAGCTTTCCCGTTGTCACGCGCTAGCCCAGCGTCTGGAACCCTGCACGCCATAAAGGAGGCTTCTGAGGTCGCCCTGCCGGCCCACTTCCACTCCCACCAAAGCCCCAGTCTCCAGCCAAACAGGAGGGCTTCGTCCCGTGCGCCTCAGGCCGCCCTCTGGAGCACTTGATTGCTCAGTGTTTATAAATGCCAGTCATTTATTTTTCTCACTTTAGTAACATTCCTTTATTTTTCCACAGTGACATTGCAGTGCTCCTTTGGGCTTTTTATTTTTGGGTGTGTCGTCTCAGAATGGCGACAAGGCCTAGACCTGGCCTCAGGAGTGAATCCAGTTCATTTATTTCCCAGCTAGCTACTCCTCAATTTTCCCAGTCATCAGTCAATGATATTACCCACCCTGTCTCAGTTGGTGATATTTTCTAATGTTCCTGGGCTGCTACTTGTTTTAATGTTTTTATATTGTTTAATTATCACAAAATTCAGTGAAATTCTAGCTCAGATATTGTCTCCAGGACAAAATAGAGTTTTTTCAGTTGAAGCTGCGTCTGTGTTCTGAACTCTGATCACTTCCGGACTCATTTCTCACTTCCTCTGGTTCACATTCAGTCCTAGTCTGGCCATGCAGCGTCGTCATTCACCACAGCCCCCTCCACCGGTGAAAATGACACAGCATTTCCCCAGCAAGCTACATACTGTCACGTGTCGGCTCTTCCCTCCGCCGTCTCACCAACCTTCTCACGCTCTGGTGACACAGCCGCTGTAAGTCCTAGCGGCCCTGCTCCAGCGTGTCTCCTGCGCCCACGAAATACTCCAGCCAGTGTGGTAGTATTTTATATCAGTCACACTGCACCATCGCATCCTCCAGGTGACTGTCAAGAGTGCAAGTTCCAGAGAATTGGCAGGAGCAGGATTCCCAAATGCTGATAAATCAGGTCACTGAGGAATGCATTGTAGAAACAATGCAGCCTGACATCAGGAAACTTGCCTGGGCCAAAATGAAAAGAAATTGGGCAACTGGATGAAATAGCAAATGTTTTAAAGCATTGAAAAATTACATTTAACTATTCTCGAAGGAGCTATAAGGAAGAAGAATCAACAATACAAAAGTTACAAGGACTTAAAAGAATGGGATTATTAGGAGGAGCTAACCTTAGAGACAAGCAGAAAGTTTGGTTTTCTGTTTCTACCTGGGATGGGCAGATGAAAATTTAAATCTGTGAACAACACACTGTTGAGCTGGAAATTATGACGCGGCAAGAGCTTGGTTTTTGTGTATGACAGAGGCCTGGCTGTCCTCGCAGGACGGTCTCATCGTCAGGGGAGCTGCTCACAGGTGTCAGATGCTGAATACTGAGGACCGCAAGAGCTGGCGTTACACCAGCAACTTGAAATCTGCCATCTGGGAATGTTTATTCCACAGAAGTGGGCGAACACTGCCAACAGGGCACCCACCCACCCAGCCTCCCACCAAGGCTGACTGGGTTTGCGGACACATCGCCATGTGCCCAGGGCCTCAACAAAGGCCGTGCCATGGCACTCCCAGACATGAAGGTAGACGAGGCGGATGGTACAGAACTTGGTCATATTTTGGGCCTCGTCGGCCTTGTTTTTTGTTTCCCATGGGGAAATACCTGCTGTAAACAGGAAAGCCGGCCAAGAGGCAATCATAGAAAGCAGAATTAACACAGTAAACTTTAAGGTAATAATTTCAGATATTGGAGAGAAATGGAATGCTCCCGTGGCAGGAGGGGTGGAGAGAGGTAACTTAGTCACAAACTAGCAGAAAACAAACTACCTGAGTAAGCATGAAGGAATCAGGATGCAGAATTATGGTGTGGGGATATAGATTACTTTTTGTGAGTGTCATGGAGAACAAAAATCATTCCGTCTCTGTACCAGAGGTTCTAAACACCCATCCGTGCAAAGCAGGGCAGGAGGCTGTGAAGTAGCGGAAGGCCATGGACTGTGTCATGAAGCGACTTCAGGATGATGACAGACTGGAGGGCAGAACCCAGGTGCTGAGACCATGCAGAGAGGACGCAGTCCTGGGGGCCAGGAAGTGGTGATTTGGGGAGGTCAAATGCACAGTCTTTAAAGTACTGTGAAGCATGGTTCCTAGATTATGTATCAGGAGCTGATCAGCCTGTCAATCTTGTGGACAAACTTACGGGAAAGGATCAAATAAAGAGAAATGTAATTATGGTTTGTGGGGTCCAGGAAGGTCAAAACTCTCCAGGAGCTAAGACAAAGACTTCTCTGAAGCACCTATATTTACTGGGCTGCAAACAAAGGAAAGGGATAATGAGATAAGGCGGGAAGTTAAGCAGGACCTTGGGAAGTTTAGATCAAAGACTTCTCCAAGCAGTAAATTTTGGCAATGAAGAGATCCGTTCTGTCTCTTAAGGCTGACAGTTTTATTGTCCTGAATCCTTGAGTGAGACTCAGCAGCCCTCCTTATCTTGGCTGCAGAGACTGGTCAGCAGCTCAACCCTCACATAGCTCAGGCCCCATCAGTCAGCCCAGGGAGGTAAAGTTGTCCTCTGCCCCCAGGTGGAGGCAGCTCAAAATGCCCAAGAGCTCGGTGCTCGCAGCCAACTGCTCCTTTCCTCAGGTGGCTCTGGACGCGAGCAGGGCTGGGCAGCCACCTTGAGGAATTGGGGTCCCTACTTAAGGCAAAAGGGTGCCAAGCCAGGAAGGAGGAAAGTTTTGCCAATCATGTATTGCTCAGTAACTCCAGGTGCATCAGAGAGTTGCTCAAGGGGAGAGCCTGACTATGGTGCACCATCCTGATTCCTGCCTGAGGGTTTCGTGTTATAGATTAATTATACACAGGCATTGGGCGGAGGGACAGCATTGCCCTGTCCCACTACCCTGAAGGCCCGGGCTGGCCCCCACTCTCTGCCTCCAGGCAGACAGAACAAACAGCTGTTTCAGAATAAGGCAAAAGCATCTCCTGGTTGCACAGTGTCTTCATCTCAGTGAGCAAGTAACCTTGTGTGAAAAAAGGAAATGTTTGGATTTAACTCTCCTCATTAATAGCCACACTAAAAAGTTTATTTTTAAATATTATTCTTCTAGTTTGTCAGTTCTTAAATTATCACAGCACTGTTGTGTTAATGCCCTCTAATCTCTATAAAAGAGCTTGTTGAAGAGCTTGATTTGGAGTGAAAAGGGGAATTTGTTGCTCAAATCTGATCCCCACCCCGCACTTGTTGTATTATTTTCCCCTGCTAATTGGACCAGGACAAGGGAAATGTGAGAACCATCTATCAAACATTACCCATACAGCACAAATGTAGGGAACTATCATTATTTTAAATGTACATAGTGTAGAAGTTGTATGTATAAAGTCCACTAATGCAAAATTTTCCAGTTTCTTGACATCACCTTTATAAGTATATGTCTTTCTATTTACAGAATAAGTCATTAGTATCCAGCAGTGTGTACAACTGACCTATATCCAGTATAACTTGAAGCTGTAACTGTCTAAATTCCTCTGTGTAAAATCTTCATTTCTTCTTGCAGATCAAAGATAATATGCAGTTACTCAATTCTCTGTCACTTATAACAGCTGTAAATTCCTTTATCTTTTACTGTCCTTTGTGATCTGTTTTGAGAGTTGATAAAGTCAGCCCCATGCCATCACATGAATCAAAATCCGTGTCTTGTCCTGTTCATGTTCCAGATACCCTACTCCTCAGCCTCGCCGGGGAATTATGTGGTAAGTACATTCAGGTTTGCTTGCTCATAAGGATCAATGCTACATTTCATTGGGGTGGTGAAATAGCTGTCCAGATGTTAAGGAAAGCACCAGTGTATTGGCCAAGAAGTGAACATCTTGAGTCATTTCATCTGCCATCCTCAGTACATATGCTGATGTTTATGAGCAAAACAGTTATCAATCTGGCCAGAATTGCCCAGAGTACCGCATTTCACTTCGGCATATGTTTTGGAAGCCAGCGCAGTACTCTTTAGCCAATCAGGAGGAGAGAATCCCAGTTACAGGAAGATGTGCTTGGGTTTGCAGTTCTGCCAGAGGGTACTGTGCACCCTCCCGGCCCACTCCCCACCCGGAAGGCCCCGGAGACATTAAACTGCCTCCCAGTCACTCTGGCCATTTGGAAAGATCTTTCAGTTTATCATTCTTAGAAATCGAGAACACTTATTTTTCTGATTATTATTTAATACATGCTAAATTTTTCCAGAAATTCCTATAGACCTGAAGTTAGATTAGCAGGCTTCATGTGAACTCCTGAACTCCCAAATGCCCTTGTCACCCTCAGCACATTGTAGCCCTTGTCGCATCTCAGGGCAGTCATAGAGGATGGTGTGTTACGGTATTTACAAGGAAATGCTAGCAGAACTGCCCAGGTAAAATGCAACAAGGAAAAATCTACCCTGGAGGAGTTTTAGGAGGTGTGGGCAGCTGGAACAGGGGTAAAGGCGTGCATGATGAGAAATCCAGTGAGCCTTCCCCCCATGGAAGCAGCACGTTCCTAACATGGTGAGAAGCGCGTGCTGCCCTATGCCCGCAAACTTAGCGTCAGCGTTCTCAGAGTGCATTCAGACCCAGAGTCTTACTTTCTTCAGTTTATATGGAAATAAGAAAATCTGGATAAGACTCACTGTTTTCTACAAGTCACTTGAGAAGCCTGACATACAATTTTATGAAATTACGGATTTTTATTTGAATGGAAATTTAATGTCTTTGTTAAATAGCAAATACTGTACATGTGTTATGGTAGGTCATGTTTACATACTTAGAATAAAGGGAGTTAATCTGATCACTACCTGTGGGGCATGTGAAGAATTCCGAAATCCATTGCCTGAATTACCCATGGTGGGCCACTGAACAGACTCACAGTCCCCTAAGCTCTGGTCGACTTTGACTGAACTGCAGCTGTCGGAACCCACAGCGAGGCCACACTGCATCTCCTCACTAACTGGTAGTCCAGAAGAAATAGCATCAGTGTATCTTTGTAAAATGCCAACTTCCCAATTCATATATTTTGGTTTTTAAATACTTTTCAGTTTCCTATAAGAACCAGTGATACAGAATGTAAGGAAATTGCAGTAAACAAAATCACAAGTACACATTAATTATTTCTATTTTATGAATTTGTAAAGACTCCATTAAGTAGTTTCTGCTTAACCCCATTACACCTGATGTGGTAAAGTCATGAATAGTAAATCAGTGTTTGAGGTTCATTGTATTTGGAAACTTGTCCAGACAGTCTCAACATAGTTAAGCTAAATTGTGTTATGGATAATGTTGAAATAATTGTGCAAAGAAAATAATTATGGAGAAAAAAGAGTTCCTTTATTTTAAAAAAAATTGGATTGTTATAGAGATAAGTCTAACTTGTATTCTGTTTTTTCCTTACATTGTTTAATGAAATGCCTTTTTTATCCTGACATTTTGTGATTATTTAGGGTCCCCCAGGAGGTGGAGGGCCACCAGGAACACCCATCATGCCCAGCCCAGCAGGTATTGTAATCAAACTGGCTACACGAACATTTGACTAGGAGAATAAAATAACAAAAAAAGTAATATTCTTTGTCTCACAGGGGTTAAAAAAGGTCAGGGAACAGCAGCAGGAAAGAAGTACAGTTCTTTTTTTTTTTTTAAGAGAATAAAACCAAGCAAAATAAAGCAGAATAAAGCCAATCAAAACGAACCAGTGTAAGTGACACAGGGTTTCAAAACAATAGGAAATTAACAATGGTTACCATAATGTCTCTTGTTGTCTTCATAAAAGCTGCAGATACCTTCAGACATAGTAAAAATCAAACAAAACAGAACAGAACCAATAAAAACAAAACAGTGAATGCAATAAAAGACTTCAAAATGAGAATAGTAGATCCAAAATGGCTACGATAGTATCTCTCATTGTCTGTGAAATAGCTGCCCATGCCATCAGATATAACGAAATCAAACAAAATAAAGCAAGCTAAAGCCCAACCCAACAAAACAATGAAAATGACACAGGACTTCAAAACAAGATAATAGGGAATTAACAATGGCTACCGCCTTCAGAAGGAGATCTCCAATGGATGCCACATTGCATACCATTATCCTCTGAATAGACGATCAGACTACTGGCCCTAGACCTACAAAGTCAGTGAAACACCAAACATCAGAAGCATCAAATTGCATTTTACCTGAATAGCTATCATCGCAGCCTGTGTTTCTCTGGATCAGCCATTTGCTTATGGGGCGGGGGGGGGGGGGTAATTGGCTCTTGGCTCTTGTTTCCTAGCCTGTGGTGGCCTGCACATGGCACTGGTTCACAGAGAGGGCTTGCTTCTTCAGAAGTACAGTTCTTAAGTAACTATTTTTTAGTTGCTTAATTATTTAGAAAATTTCTATTGTGCAGGTAACAGATTTAGTCAGTGTGAAAACTGTGTTGATTTTATGCGAATTGCCCAATAGTTTATCCAATTTAAAGATTCCTTGAAACAAAAAAAGATCCAGATGTCACAAATTAGCCAATTTTTACATAAGTAAAACGTCAAATGCACAGATCTGTTGGGTTTAAAATAGCCAATCAGACCCACCACATCTTTCATCTAAGATGCATGTAGATGTGTTTACAGTGTTATTCACCCTGCATGCCTATGGGAATTTGTTCACTAATAAATGTACTATGTAGTGGGAAAAGTTTTTTAAATCTTCTATACTAAAGTATATTTCAGTATATCCATAATCATTTCACATAGTTATTTCCAGTAACTTTATCCTTTCTCCTTGAGACTTTAATATAGACTCTGAAATGTATTTGGAGATTAATGATTGGAGCTTACATTGGCAGTCATCCTAGAAAGTGCTGTAAGTAACATAGACCCATGAACGGGCTCCTGCCATGTGACTCTCATAACCCTAGTACTAAAAGGACTGGAGATACAGTTCGAGATTTGTGTGCAAGGGTGCTCATTTATTATACTCAGTAGTGAAACAGTAGACACAACCTTCAATCCTAGTCCAATTTTAGTGAACTTAACTTTTATGATATATGATATAATTAAAATTATTATCAAAGAATTTTCAGTGACATAGAAAAATAAATGCTCATGACTCAATAATATATGTCTCAATTTTGTTAGTATATATATGTGTATGTGTGTGTAGAACAGAAATTTAAGGAGGGTAAAAAGAGAAATATGCCAAAGCTATCAGTGATTACTGCTGGTTGATGAACTAGATGGCAAACTTTTATAAGCAGAATAATTTTATATTTTGCTGCTCAGTTCATGGCATCTAACTGGTTTGTGGAAATCTAAGGCATATGAATGTTTTAAATCTACTATGAGTAATCATACTAGTAAACAATAGCTATTAAAATTTGAACTTTTTATTTTCAAAAACATTTGATAATTACTTTCCTCACTCTTTGCACTATATCTACAAATATTTTATGGTCTCTATTCTAAAGGCACCATCATTAGAAATGAAACAGAAATCACTGAAGGTAGAATTGTATGATGCCTACATTTACATTCTTAGGCTGTGAAGTTTATGTTGAATTTATCAAGGTAGCCTGTATTAACAAACACTTCATTCACTCCAGGAATAAAAACTGTTTGGACAACTGTGGACGTTTTAGGGTATAAATGATCTTTTCACTTCCTCCTTTCAAGTCAGAACTTGCCACCAATATATCTTCCTAGCATTTTTGTATAGTTTTTATGTATTCATCCTTTATCATAGTTACTCCTCTATTAGTAAGCCAACACCCCCAGCAACCAAAATTGGTGCAGAATATCTACTTTATTACAAAGATCTTCTGCACGTAAGAAAGAATGCAGACATTTCCTAGGAAATGCCACCCTAATCTGCTACTGTTTTGTTGTTGTTGTTGTTGTTGTTGTTGTTTTCCTTTTCAGATGAAATTATTCTCCATTGGTCTTAAAAATGATAAATGTATCAGTTTTGCATATTTAAAGTATATAGGCCATTTTTCCTTTCACAGGGAATAAGACTACTTTCTATAGTTGAAAACCAATTTAAAGGTTTTATTTGTTTGAAAAGCTATCCAAGACTTTCTGAAAGATAACTTTCCTTGCACAGAGTTTACCCAATTAGTTAAGTACAATCTGCAGATAGCCACTGTCCGAGGTATGTGAGACAGAACCTTTTCCTGCCCTCAGTGTTATGGTAGTGGAGCTGGGTATCAAAGACATATCCAACAAATAAAATCTTAACCATAACGCAAGGTGGACTCCGTTAGTGGGGAGCCTTGTGTACCCCAAAATGTCAGGACGTGGAGCGATGGGAGAGGTGACATTTGCAGGGGGCCTTAAGTGAGTAGAATTCAACAGGGGGATGTTGGGGAGAGGAGCTTGGAGGGAGAGAGCAAAGCACAGCACTAGGAAAGGTGGGTCCCAGGCAGGACCCACAGCGGGAGCCTCATGCCTAGGGTGGGAGGAGGGCAGGACAGCAGACTGGGCAGGGCTCCGCCAGAGGGGCTATGCCGATTTTATCAGCACTGCCATGCTGTGGTCGGAAGATCAAATCGATCCCGAGGGTTACAGAGCGTGGTTGGCAGACAGCCAGTGAATGACATGGTACCAACTCTGAAAGAGGTGTGGGGCAGTCACAAGCCTGCTAGGGAACGCTAAGACGTGTTGAGGGTCCCACAGAGGGAGCGGAAGTGACTGCCATCCCCTCGCAGGCTCCTGCCGCGAGAGAGCAGGTGCTTCACGTCTGTCTCGAATCAGCACAGGGCACAGCTTTTGAAACACATCTCTTTTCAGAAAACGTAGGTATACTACCATGTTTATTTAAGAAAAGAGTGTAATTATAAGAAAATGAGCTATATTTCAAAATTAATATTTCCTTACTGTAAAGTAGCCTTTCACTCAAAGTTTTACATCATAAAACCACATACTCAGAGACCTAACTAAAATTAGATAGTAAATATCAAATGTGAGTTTTATAAACACTAAAAAATGTTACATATATTTGCATGGGTATATAGTTAATTTTATTGTAATGAATCAAGAATAAAATGAGTAAAAAATTATCCAAATTCATTTGGTTACAAAATCTGGCTTTTAATTTCATTCAGTTGGACTTGTTCTAATTTCTTTGTTTTGGAATTAAACTAAGATATTCTACCATAGCTGCTTTTTTTTTTTCAAAAAAAAGCCTATTTTTAAATTTTTGTGCATGAAATCTAAGGAAATAATGAAAGCTGAAAAGCTACTGAATCATTTTAAGAGATTTTAGTCCTATACCTACATGTCATTGCTTGGAGAAGTTAAAAAAAAAAATCATGCTTTATTTAAAAAAATTTTTTATTATAATTTAAAAATGTTTTCAAGTAATGTTCCTCAGATCTGAATTGTCAAAGTGGTGTTTTTCTCTTATACCTGATTTATGACCTCGCAATGACAATTTTGGGAGTCAGGAAATGACTGTAATGTTGTTTCCAAACATTAGCATTGACTGTCTCAGGCGCTACTGCTGGCCATGTCTGTGTGCATCCAGATCATCTTTAGTTATTGTTTTGCAATGACTTGCCTGTAAATTGTAAAGAGAGATATTAATGAAGTAATGTTTTGTTTCAGATTCAACCAATTCTGGAGACAACATGTATACTTTAATGAATGCAGTGCCTCCCGGACCTAACAGACCTAATGTAAATATGCTTTTTTTAAACGCCCTTGAAGGCTTTCAAACTCTAAGTCCACTTCATTTCTTGGATGTAGTGTAAACATTGTATTTTATTATCCAGGAGTTTACTAGAGATCAGAAAAAGTATTAATATGCTCGGAATGGAAAACAAATGTATAACATATAAAAGATTTTCTATCAATGTAATTTAAACATGAAACAACCTAATCAATTACAAAATGTCAGCCTTTCATCTTATTCTATTTCAGTACTTAAACATTAATACTATTTTTAAATGAAAAGTTATATAAAATCATTTGTTTTGGCCAGGTTTTTGGCATAACTAAATTTTCTCCATTGTGAGTTTTTTAATACTGTTAAACTTGAAAACAGATTGCTGGATATGATTGTTTTTCTTTGATTTATAAAATCTAGGGTTTAAATGTGGATCTGAGCTAATTCTCCAGGAAGAACTTCCATGTTTGTTATAAAGTGTATGGTTATGATTATTTCCCACAAAGATTCCTAGGAATGTAGTTACTTATGATTTAAGGACTACATGTTAACAAAAATACTAATGATGGAATAGTTATGAGATAATCTAAATATAACTATAATATAGTTATAAGGCTATAAATCTGTGTAACATTATGCTGTACATAGGCATACGGGGTAGTTGAAACTGAAGGCAAGTGGGAAGATATATTTTCCATATGTTAAACTGACCAAGTATATAACCTAGAGCCTGAGCCTCATCTGATACACCATGCAGCCAGACTAAAGGACCAGGCTGTGTAAACTCACTGCCGCTGGGCTATAGCTCCAGTTGCTCAACCTCCATCCAAACATTGATTTTGAAAAAAGCTGAATAACAGCATGGAGTTTAAAGTTGTCCTCTTTGACTTGGCACTGAGACATGCATATTCCAAGGAACTTACTAAAAACTAACCCTTATACTTTTAGATACTCAGTTTTAGGCAGCAAAATTGTCATTCATCTGGGAGAATACATATAAGCACATGAACAGCGAATGCTCAAGGTGGCAGAAGGTCACCGTGTCTTCACACACACGAGGTGCTATGCAGGCTTGACTGCTGAAGGCTGTGTTTCCCCCAGAGCCTTTGTGGTTGGCAACCACACCATCTGCACACACAGGCACACACATGCACATGTAAACACACACAAGTACACCATAGTCAGAGTTTTGCACCATGCAGCATGGAAGAAATCCTCTGTGTAGAAGAATTTTAAAGAGAAAATGTTTTCAGTAGGTTGCCTTCTCCAAAACGTGCGATGATTATACATAACTTGTCTTCAAACTGGACTCCAGGTTTCCTCAGAAGTATTCTAGGGAGGTAAAGAGAAGTCAGAGTGGGCAGGCCACTGGCTCCCACCTCCCGCTCTGCTGTGGCCCATCTATTCACAGCAGCGTCATACCAGGCTTCCAACATAAGAGTTCATTTGCAGAGAAAAGAGAATTCCACTACTTTACGGACTATTACATGAAACTGTGTAAACTGATTGTCATTAAGCTGATGTAGTGGAGACTGCCAAGGTGAATTACCTCTATTCAGCTATCCGTGAGGAGCTAAATGTGTTTAACCTGTATGACGAAGTGATTTGTTATGTCTACGTGAACAAAGGTAGATTGCATGCTAAGAAAAATGTTAATGTTGGCTTATGACATTGAGTTATTCTTCCTAGTAATCCAATACTTTTAGCAACTTTACTTTTGTGTTTTTTTTTTTTTTTTTTTTTTGCGGCACCAGGGATTGAACTCACAACCTCGCACCTGCCAGGGCAGGCGCTTAAGGCACTGAGCCAAACTCCCGGCCCTGGTTTTTTTTGAGGCAGGGTCGCACTATGTAGCTCAGGCCGGCCTTGCGCTCGCGTTGTAGCCCAAGCCGGCCTCGAACCCACAACGCTCCGCCTACCTCAGCCTCCTGAGTGCTGGGATTAAAGGTGTGCGCCACCACGCCCGGCTCACTTTTAGCAACTTCTAAGAACTACTCATGTTTATATCGAAAGATTGCCAGAATCATAGCAGAGACTGCTCACCCTTTTGTTTGCATTGGAATGTATGCTTTCTGGTTGGGGATATCTGAACAAGAACAATTTGAACGTAAGTGAAGTCTAGCCTGAGGTATCGAGAACATAGAGAAGATGAGGTAGAGGAATGGGCGGTCCAACCAGAGAATCCACAGGGTGTAAGATCAAGCAAATACTGTTATTTGAAAATGAAAATGAGTTGTGATTGTGTGTTTTAATCATCATGATAGATACTCTAACACTGAGATGAAATTGCTTTCAATATGATCATCATGGTCATTTTCTTCATTTTTACAATAGTTTCCAATGGGCCCTGGGTCGGATGGTCCCATGGGTGGATTAGGAGGAATGGAGTCGCATCACATGAATGGCTCTCTAGGTAAGAATTTCAAACTTGTTAAAAACTCTGCATGTGAATGTTACGGTGTGCTCCAGCTGTGTCAGCTTCTACCTCAGAATATTTCATCTACGGCGTATTGGCCATGGCCACTAGACGTCTTCTGAGAACCAGGCATGAAAAATGCTCAGCCTCATCTGTAGCCACAGGTACTGAGGGAGCCTGTCCCAGTCTGGGTGTCCCGGGGTCAGGGGAGGCACTGCCACTCTGCACTGCTGTTGCACGTGCTTCCCCGGAGCATTGCAGGGTCTTCTCAGCTGGCTTATTTATCTCCAGCGCTCTGGGGACACTGTCTGGGAGGAGCTTCAGTTCTCTGCACGAGTTCCTTAGTGTTCGTAGTCATATTCTGGATCATGTGAGCTGTTCCCCTAGGAGACAGCGCTGCTTGCATCCCCTTCATGATAGAGCTGATCTAAGTATGTTACTGAGACGTGAAAACATACTCTGTTCATGATGGCTTCTCACAAAAGAAACAGTGCCCACAAAGTGAATAAAGGCTTTACAATAGTGACAAGGAGAGATGAGTGGCACAAAACTGACTAGGTCACCGTGCACTGTACAGTGGTGCCCAGCCTCATGAACATAATTTGTTCCATGATTTTGGAAAAGATTTGCACATTTGTGTTTGTGTTTGTGTGGGAAAGATGGTTGCGATAATGTTTGTCACCCAATGCAGGGTTTGCAGACAAAAATAAAAATTTTCCAAATCCTTCTGTTTGTGAACCAAATTGTTTGCAAGCAAAAGCATTGGTCAACCAAGTTACCCCTATTTTTTTAGGCAAAAACGTGCGAAAGTAAATGAAAAAGTGATCTTGTTTGTACATGTTTAAGTGATGTGATCAGAAGCTAATTTAAAAGTTGATGGTGAGGATCTTTTAATTAAATTGGACAAACTATGCTTATGAACAATTTAGGTTACATATAGATTTCAGTCACCATCCAACGTCAGGAAATGCTTCCAGCTGATATTTTGAAAATATGTATAATTTTGGTAATCCAGAAATTATTTGCAAACTATTGGTCACACAGTGATAGACTTCTTTGCTTTTTAGGGGCCATCCTTAGTTTGCCTAAATTTCCAAGTGTTGTTTTGTTATTGTTGACCTGCACAAACTGCAGTAGCCATTAGTCACATGTGACCAAGTTAAAATGTGAGACCCAGTCCTTCCAAGGCAAGGCGACAGTATCAGGCACACGGCAGGCTGACAGGCACTGCGGGGGCCTCCCAGAGATGGGATCACCCTCACATGCTTGTGTGGCGCTGTGCTGTTCACAGTGTATTTCCACACAATTTACTTTCCAGTCCTTTCATTTGTAAAGTTAACCACAAAAAGATGATGTTTTGACATCATTGGAAGGCTCTCAGTTATTTTATTCAGCAGAATAGGATTTCAGAAGAGTTTGGCATACACTTGGCACCTGGCTCGTGCCATTCTATGACAGACACTGTTGTACATATTTGCACACAGACCTGGTTCCACGCGTGCAGTCACTAAGCAGTGCTTTGTTATACTTGTTTGTTTACAAATTAATCATGTTAAGTACTAACTTTATTTGTGATGTTGTTTAAATGCTATCCTGTTAAAATATTTTTGAAGGAAAATTATTGAAAATAAAATAGTTTAAAATAAACTAATATTGTTGCAAAGATCTGATTATTGTTTATTACTTAATGTATGAATCAATTTCTTATGAGAAAAAAATTAATATTGATTTTTCATTTTTACCATTAATCAAATACAGTATTCTATCGCAAAGGTCTTTTTAGTTTTTACTATGAATATTTATTGCTGTCCATTTTTAATATTCTTAAAAATACTTTGTTTTTTATTATAGTAAATTATGATTCCAAATATTGTCATATATTTTCTATTTTATAATTTCTGAAAATATGTGTAGAGATCAGTGTCTTTATAAATTCATACACATTTTTAAATTTTAGTTGAATAGGGTGCATAAACGATCTCTGATATTTCACTCCATGACTCTGTGGTAACCATGGTTAAGCCAGACTCCCTTCCTTTGCCATCTGATGTGGCTAATTCTTTTTACTGGCATATTTTCTAAATGATACCTTACCTAGTAAACTACTTTCTTGTTGTGTATTTTTAGGCTCAGGAGATATGGACAGTATTTCCAAGGTGAGTACTGTGTATTCTCTGCTTTTTTTATCTGTGCTTTTTTCTACATGGAACTGTCACCAAGATTATCTGAATGAGTGTGTAACTTTATAAATGTTCTTCTAGTATACAGATTGAAAGGAAATTCCAGGCGTGATTAACTGGCAGTTTAAAATGTTAATGTCTGTGATCTTTAGGAAATTTAAGAATGTGTTTTAAGAATGTCTCTAAGCTTGCTAAAATTCACATACTGGACATATTATACTTGATTATTGGCACCCAAATAATACCCTGTCTAACCACACTGGGATATTACATGTTTGTAAATTAAACTGATAGAGTTTAGATAAGCTTTTGGAAATGTAAAGATGTCTAAAGCAAGTGAGAAGTATATTGAAAAAGTGTTTGTATAGTTGTTAAGGGCATTGGATTTATACATTCATTTGGTCTTACAAACTTTCACTGAACAATGTTGATGTATGTAATCATTATTCTTATTCCCAAAATAGAGTAAGAAAGTAATTAGAGGAAAATTATCTTAGTATAAATAGGAATGTATGTGTCTGCATTTTTCTTCCTTCAGTAATTTAAGTGTCTAAAATTAATCCTTTTCTAGAATCTTGTATTTTTTTTGGAAAAAAATACCTAAATATTTGTTAGATCATGATGAATTTAAAATAACTAAGAGTCAAATATATTTGGAATGCTTAATAAGAACTATTTATTAGCTGGCACTAGAATGATTCTCTTAGACATCTGCCTTGTATCAGTAAAGAGAGAAGTTCATTAAAGCATGACTTTGCTTTTAACTTTGTTTCTAATCTATAGTCATATATAATAATGTAAAATTCCTGATGCCAAGAAAAATAAAGATTCACTGAACTAGAAAACATTTTAAATTAAGACTTGAGCCTGAAAAACTAAGTTTCAAGCTGTAATTCTGACATTTAACCGACACTGTCTGGCTACCTGGCCCCACAGGTTTTATAGGCATTTTGGGTATCTGTTATAGCAACAACTGGAAAAGTCTTTTTTTAATAAGGTTTTTAAACTTAATTTTTTTTGTACCAGAAATCGAACTCATGGCCTTGTGCTTGCCAGGCAGGTGCTTATGCTGCTGAGCTATATGCCCAGTCCTAAGAATTTTTATAGAAATATTTTAATGGGTACTGGTGTGTTGCTGTGAGAAATGGAGGCATGCAACCTGCTTTGGAAATGAGATTCCCGCATGATCTTACTAGGACATCTCTCTGGCAAGCGCTGGCCATCTTGGGTGATTCCAGCAGCCGAGCTCTGCTCACCAGTGACACCCCCAGCCTCCCCTCTGAGCCGTGCTGTCTCACATCTGGAGGTGACTTCGCCTGCATTGCCTTAGGCCATCTTCCTAAACTTTCACCTAAGAACCCATAACAATAGATAGGTACAAACAGAACACTGTACGGGAAGTACTTTGTAGTTTATAAAGCACTTTACAGTGTTTCAGTAGAGTTATGATGAATGAAGTGGCGTCTTTGATCTGCCTCCATTTCTGTTTCCCACTCCTCTTCCTGAGCACAAGGCTTGACTGTACTGTGCCACTGTTGAGAGCTCTCTGGCCCAGTGACCTCTGACTTACTCTCTAGGCGGGAGTCGGCCTCCCCGTGCGCGTGTGTGTGGCATCACCCTGTGCACTTCGGGGAGGGCCTTAGATGCAAGCATACGCTGTGTCTCTTCACTGTGGTGGGCTCTGAAAATCAAAGCTAGGTGAGATGTGGCATCTGCCCTCCAAGTGCAGAGTACCTGAGGCAACCAGAGAAACTTTTACAAACCCAAGTGCTTATTGGCGTGAGGATGAGAATTGTTCCTGGCTTAAAGAGCTTCTAGAGACTGGTTGCATCTGCCTCCCAGTGAGGTTGACACCCACCCACTTCTGCACTACCTACTCTGGCTCCCTGGCTCCGGGCTGTCACCCAGCTGTGCCAGGGTGTTGGCACTTCACCTATCTGTGGCCCCACCCTGGAGGTTTCTGTGTCAAGAGACCCCATTTTCTCCCTGCATCTCCCCACTCACAGTCCCATTTTCAGCTTCTTCTTTCCCCACAGAAACAGCCCTGGCTCCGCTTTTACCATCTTCCTTTCCCAACCCACAAGCAGCAAGCACGATCTGAAGATTTCTCCTCCTCTTCTGTTTCTTACCTGATCTCATTCATCTCCACCCTATTCTCTTCCTGGTCATTATTGTTTGTATCTGAGATGACCTGATCATGGCCACTTAGTAATTTTGTTCAAAATCCCTCTTAGGTCTCTAGCTACTGCATTTTCAGATTCTCCAGTTAAGTCTGCATTTTATCAAGCACCAGTATTGCATATTCTAAAATTCTTATTCCATCTCCACGGTGTTTTGTTTTTAGTTTTGGTTTTATTTTGGGTTTTTTTACCAGTACTAGGGATTGAACCCCAGGGCCCTTTACCAATAAGCTGCATCCCCAGACCTTTTTTATTGTATTTTGCGACAGGATCTTATTAAGTTGCCCAGGCTACCCTCAAATTTCTAAATCCTTCTACCTCAGTGTCACCTGGGAGCTATGTGCTACCATGCCTGGCCTTATCCCTTTTAAACGTTGCTTAGGCACTGCTTCAGTTCTTTTTCTACTTTCTTGCTGTATATATTCCAATTATATCTAAAATAAATAAGGGCTCAGTTGGGAATCAGAAACGCTGGTTTGATCCGCCGAGGCAGTCGGAGCATGCTATTCCACCTCTCCTAGCTTGGTTTCCTTGGCTGTGACACAGAGCTGGGCTTCACTCTATACTTCACACAGTTGCTGAGGATCAGCATGACTGAGCACCATGGTTGGGCAGTGCTCCACACAGGGTTGCAGGCATGACTGGAGATGCGTGCCATGTGTCACCTGTGTCCTGACAGTGCTGGGTCAGCCTGCAGGTGAACAGTTCCAAAGTCACTTCCTGTGGTGATGCAACATGAAGTTCCCTTCATCCTTTCTTCAGCTAAGAAGTCATTCATCTCATCAGTGGGTGCAGTTATTTCAGGAATTAGGGGTAGTGAGAAGCAGCTGATTTGTTTTTGAGAAGGAAAGTGCCTACTGGTAGTTCATATTAAGCTCTATCATGTGGATATTTTTGAATTTGAAAAAAAAAAAGCACATGGGAAGGCAAGATGTGATCATAGCACGTATAGTAAATGGTCAGAGTCTTTCAGACCTGGAGCTTTGTGACCTAAGAACTTAGTTTCCCTTGAGAACCGCACAAGGGAACTAAGGACAGCCGTGTCCACGTCCTCCCAGTGTGGTGGCCAAGTCCTGCTCAGCCCAGCTATGCCCCAGGGTGGATGGCTGCCAGCAGAGTCCAGACAACACCCTATAAAACTCAGTCCTGCCCGCCTATGAAAGATCAATTCAAAAATGGCTCTCCAAAGCTCAGAGTGTTGATATTTCTTTAACTATAGCACAAGCAATGTTGCTTCTTGCTTTCTTAACTTGAAATTTTAAAATTTGAAATTTAAAGAGCTTGAAAGGGTTTGGGACACTTTTTAAGACTAAAGGAAGAAGGGCCGGGAGTTTGGCTCAGTGGCGTAAGCGCCTGTCTGGCAGGCGTGAAGCTGTGATGTTTGATCCCTGGTGCCGCAAAAAAAAAAAAAAAAAAAAACAAAGAATAAAGGAAGAGACAACCTACTAATTAGGAGAGGATATGAAGGGCTGCTCACAAGATAAGATTAGAGATCGCAGTGTCTAAGAGAAAGCAGGGCAGCACGAAGAGACTGCACAAGCTGACTGTGTGTGTGACCTCACATGGACAGTGTCATGCATGGCCCCGCACTCTTGGAGACCTCCCAGCCCCAAGAAGGGGTGGTGGGAGGGTGGCGCATCCCTTGAGAGCAGCATCTGTAAAATCCTAACTACACTTTATTCTTTTTTGTGTTTTGTTTTTTGGGTTTGTTTTGTTTTGTTTTGTTTTGGTACCAGGAATCAAACTCAGGACCTTGTACTTGCCAGACAGATGTTTATACTGCTGAGCTATATCCCCAGCTCCCAAGTACATTATAAACTAAATTCCTAGAGTGCAGATCAAAGCACACATCCACTGAAATAAGAGATATAATTCACGTGAGCAGTGTAGCTGAAAGCAGTCTTTGCCTGTATCCTTTTGGGATCCTTTTCCTCCACCTGTGCTGAGCGCTGCACTGCCTTTCTGACAACCCAGGTTTGCTTTATACATGGTGGATGGTGCTGTGTCCAGGGACCTCACACAGAAGGCACCATGCATGGCCCTGCTCCCCTGCTCCCCTGCTTCAGGCGGTCTCCACGCCCCAGCCTCGCGGCTCACCAGAGCCCAGTGCCTTGTGCGCTCTTCAGCCTGTGACTGCAGCAAGCCACACGGGGACTTCGGACTGCACTGTGCCCACGGTGCCTCCTTCTGAGACACTTTGGTTACCTGCACATTGTGCAGGGGATACTTTATCGGGGACCCAGCCTAGATCCCCAATCTCCTGAATGAGTGTACAGCAAAGGCTAAATAAATGAGACAAGTGGTATGATTTTAGGGCTCCAGGAGGATCAAAGCCCCTGCAGAGTTCTTGACTCTGTGGCTGTCGTGAGGGCTAAGACAAAGAGCCTCTCTCCATTGCCTATATTTATTATTATCAGCAGACAAAGAGAGGGGATGCTGAGGAAAGCACGGGAAATGAGCAGGACATTGGGAGTCACTTCAAAGACTTCTCCTAGTAGTAAATTTTGCCAATTAAGGAGAACTGTCTTATCTCCATGATGACATTTATGGTGGAAACAGGACTGCAGCTTCAGTCTCTATTTACTTGAGACTGAGCCAGGTGTCTTCAGCAGTGAACCTACCTTGCCCTTTGAGGTATCTCTGACATCACAGGTCACTACAGATCTCCGTCAGGACCAGTGATTCATAGAGGTTCCTTACTACAAATCAGCTCCCATCGCCAGGCAAGGGGTCTAGGCCTTGGACAGGCTCACAGATAAACAGAAAGCCGATTAGTTAATTTTAAACCCTGCTCAAAGCCCCTTCATAGTGGTCTCCAACAATACTTCAAGTAAAAACCAAACCAAACCAAAACGTCTTTGTCTCTTCTAACTTTTCAAATACGAGCCAAAGACCTGGATAGGAACGGGCTGCAGAGCTCTGACATTCTTCGTTCTCATGCTGTGCCCGTTTAATCTTCCTCACAGCACCCTTCCGTGCACCCCCTTCCTTTGCGCCCCACCCTGCAGCAGAGCAGACGGCTGGGCCCCCATGCTAGGGAGAGAGCATGTGGGAAACAGAAGTAATAGTAATGCTGGAAGGATTCTGGAAGGCTTTAGCTGTCCAAAGTCCAATATTGTTTTCAAATGCTAAGTAATTTTAAGTCAACGCTTTGCGTGAAGAACTGGATTTAAAGTCAGCTGAACTTTCCGAACTCTCAGAAGAAATGATGTGCAGCAGGGCGAGGAGAGGTGCAAAGCAGCCTGTGGGCAGGCACGGGGAGCTCCTCAGCCCCTCGACAGCTGGGGGCCGCGGGGCGCAAGAACAGAGCGTGGGCGTCACCTGCCTTGATCAGGCAGTGTAGGAGCATTCCACTTCTAAGTGCGTTCTCAGATTTTCATACATTCTGGTCATTATCTTCATCTCAATATTACCAACTTCTCCACTCAATACAAAAAAAGAAATCTACTACTAGAAAGACTTACAGGTGTTGAGTCAATCTTACAGTATTTTTATGAGAGTGGTTTCTTTTTGAGCTAAGTCAGCATCGTGATTCCTGTTTTCAAAGCACACTTTATTATTTAATCCCTTAATGAATTCTCAAATAGTGGGTTTAGTTAAATTTGACTTACATGTTCAAGTAACTCAAGTTAACCAATGTTGATTTCAAAGTGCAGTTGCTTTTCTATGTACTTGTGTAACTTTTCAGAGAAAGAGAAGGGAGGACAGAGGGACAGAGAGACAGAGGGAGAGACAGAGAGTCGGAGAGACTCTTCCCTGTGCTGTGGAGCACGGCTCCACGCCCGGTTGCCGGCACGCGGGCTCCCCAGGGCTTCTGCGGCTCTGTTCTCACAGCCTCCCTGTGTGCCCAGCAGGACAGAGAGCCCTGCGTCCCCAGTGCCTCATCTGCCTGCCTCGGCCTCGCTCTTCCACCGAAGCCTGAAAGAGCACACGTTCTCCTGGGAATAACTCATTCACAAAGTGCCAGTGTTTGCAGTACAACTTTAGTTGAATCAAAATCCTCCAGTACTTTTCTTTTAGAGAAATCTCAAAACTTATTCCAAGATTGACTATAAAGAGGCCAGAGGTTTAGCTCAGTGGCACAACACCTGCCTGGCAAGCATGAGGTTCTGAGTTCAATTGCCGGTACCCCTATGCCAAAAAATAGACGATAAAAATGTGAGTGGCTTAGGAAAAAATCTAGTTTCTTCCTTTTGAAATAACAAATAAAAATGCTTACCCCCGAAGTTTTTTTTTCCCCACCAGTCAATAAATGGCACCTCAGAAGAGTCCCCCACCCATGGTTGTGGCACTGCGTAGCCCACCTGCGTGCCAGTGCCACCTCGGGTTTCCTGTTGCCCGCCTGGCATGGCCAGATGAGGCTGCAGGATTTAGATGGATTACACGAAGCACTGCCCTGCTGCCTTCGTGTTTGATTAGTTTGCTTCTAGCGGCCACTTTGAGAAAGTTTCAAAGTAAATCTACTTTTAAACTAATGATAAAAGATTCTAATGTAACTTAGTCTTCAGCCTCCTTTTCCTATAAAAGCACCCACTCAAATTCTCAAGTCCTACAGTGTCTCTTCTTAACTACATTCGCTATCTTCCTTTCCTCCTTAGAGTTTATCTTAAAAAAAAAACCAGTTGAAATAGTACAATCTGTAAAATGCACATAAAATTAAAGGGAAATGTTTATGAAAGCGGTGACCTTTGCAAGTTTGATTAGTAGGATTATCGAGGGAGTTTCCATTCTATCTGCCTCCTCCACGGATAAGCTCTCTTCATCAGAGCCGTGCTGGGAACATTTTCAAACTCTCCAGAGCTCTATAACTATAAGCTGAGGGTGGGAGAGTAAATATTTATTTATTCTGAAACTAGGAAGATAGTCATGGTAGGTTATGTGGAGAATTTTTCTGGTGTTTGTTTTTTAATTTTCACTGGGGGACGCATTAGTACCTGGCAAGGTGCAAACAGCGAGTCTTTGTAAGATATGGTGGGGGCCTCAGATTAGTACCGTAACTCTCTGCTCGTTCTCCCTGGATTTGGGGTGTGAAGCAGTACGATGCCGGAGGAAATTAAACTCTCCACCAACGCCTTACTTTCCAAATGTCGTTTACAGAATTCACCCAATAATATGAGCCTGAGCAATCAGCCGGGCACTCCGAGGGACGACAGCGAGATGGGGGGGAACTTCTTAAACCCTTTTCAGAGTGAGAGTGTAAGTATTTTCTCGGCCGTGTTATTATGTCTGCATTTTACTTCTGAAGATCTTCTATTTGAGTAAATACATAAACCCATGATTACTGCTATGTATCTAGAGTTGAAAAGAATGATCTTTTAAAAGTTAGAGGACACTTTAAGTGGAATTTCTTTGAAGCAAAATTTAAAGTAACATTTTTCTGGAGTACTGCTATGCTCACAGTCACAAAAACAGTAATAATAGTTCCTGCCTGGTGAGCGTCCTCAGCTAAGGAGCCGATGGAAACGGGTCATCTGGCTGATCCTTCCCACACATCACTGTGTCACCATGCGTCGCCTGTCCTCCCAAAGCCAGACCTGTTCTCTGCACTGTCTACGGGTTGTGACATGGTCTCTAAGCGCGTCGCCTCTTCCAACACACCATGGCACTGGCTGCCAGCTGTGGTGGCGGTCACTCAGCTGAGATGGGTGCCTGTGCCACTGCCCAGTGTGGTGACCGTGCTAAGCCAAAGGAGTTGCTTCCCATACTTCTGTAGAAGTGGCCAGGGCCAAAAGTAAAGCAGGGAAATTCATTCATCCATCCATCCATCCATTCATTCATTCATTCAGCAAACAGCCCAGAGTGCATATCTCATGCCTTGGTGGTATGGTGGGTACTGGAAGGACCAGGAGACAAGGAGTTCGAGCAGAGAGCAGCGATTTTTAAACTGCTATTTCACACTAGAACACTTGTGGAATTTTAAAAGCATGCTTCCCAGGCATGTACCACAGTTTCTTTTACTTCTTGGTCGCAGCCTTCAGCCTCTGAGGGATGTGACATTTCCTGCCTTGACATTGTAGCTGTTAAAACTGAGAAAGACTGTTGCACTTTAGTTCATGTGCAAGGTATATATAAGTAGTGAGAACAGAGAAAATGTCTAGTCATTTGATAAATCAAAAGCTTAGCTGTCAGTGATGAGGAAATAGGAAAAACATGAGAAACTATGTAATTTAATGATGCTAACGATACGGGAATTATGCTTTGAATCATGGTACTTTCATTGGTTTACTGCAAGACTGGATGAGTCAGTCATTTTCTATGTGTACTTTATCTAATTAGAGATGTTTATTTTCACTTTTGTAATTCTTCTAGCAACAATATGGTATAAAATCCAATGAGGTATAAGATAAATCAATTCTGTTCAGCATTTACTGAGCCTGCTGAAGCCAAAGCACTAGGTTAAGGACAATGTTTTTTGAGATAACATAGCACATGCCTGTCCCGAAAGCATGTAGCCCAGTAAGAAAGACAGGTGCTCACATAACTGAAAAAAACACCTTTCAGAATGGTAATGCTGAACTGCACCAACACAGTAGCTAAGAAAGGAAATCAGACACTTACGGGATGATGACAGAGCGGTGAGCAGTAGAGTCACCGTCCAGACGCTGGAATACAGACAAGGAGGAAGGAAGTGGTCCCCTGGACCCAGGAAGACTCTGAAGTGTGAATTGAAGCCCACAGAGAGGGTGAAAAGAAAAAGCTCAACAAAGAAGGCAGTAGCCAGTGGTACCTTCGCCCTGAGATGAGACTCACTGCACAAGAAGAGCTGTTCATACCTGGGGACGCACGCACTGTCACGATGACTGTGACAGCTGGTGACCCCAGAGGACTCTGCAGAGAGATGGAGCAGTGGAGGGGAGTGGCGGATGTGGAGGACTGCACTGACTGGCACTGTTGGTCCTGGTACTCCATGACTGAGATTAAGGGTCACAGAAAATACTGTGGCACAGTGCCAGAGAACCAAGGACTAGGCCAAACAAGCAACAGCTGCACATCTCCAACAAACTGGAGAGGTAAGATCTTCCAACAGACTCAAAACCCAAAAACCAGCTACACCTGAAAGATACCTCAGAGAGGTGATCATTACCTAAGTGTCCTAAATACCACCAATAAAGCAACCTATCATAGGCAACTTACAAGCATCACCCCAGAAATTAAATTTTAAAAAGAGAGAAAATACAATGAGAAGACACTTACGCAAAATGCAACCCCAGACGTTCAGTTCACCAAAGGCAAACCCAGAGGGCAATGAGGTGGGACAATCCGAAAGCCCCCACCAGGTCTCCCTGAAGTGGTAACAACAAAGCAATTGAATGAGGCTCTGGAAAAATGAAATCAGAAATAATCACTCAGATAACTACAGAGATTACCAAAATACACACCATGCTTAGTGATGGTAGAGCAAACACAGACAAAAAAATAGACAAGCTTAAGAAAATTATGGAAAATCAACATACGAAAGAAATGGAATCCATAAAGCAGATTCAAGCAGATTCAATCCAGGAGAATAAAAACACCATTGAAAGTATTCCAAGCAGATTAGGCCAGTGTGAGGACAGGATCTCAGCTATTGAAGACAGGCTTGCAGTTAGCGACCAGGAAAAGAAGGATTTCTCAAAACTAGCAAGGGAACATGAGAAATCAATCCACAGCTGCTAGGTGAGACTAAGAAGAATAACTAAAAGTTAATTGGAGTCAGTGAACAAGTAGGAGATACCACAAATGACACCTAAAAAATATTCACAGACATCATGACACAACTTTCCTGGCAGACAAAAAGAATTTGACATACAGATAAACTCATAGAACTCCAGTTAGCAATGATCAGAAAAATCTACAGTCAGGAATATCATAGTCGAGATGCCAGAAATTCAACACAAGAATAGAATCCTAAAAGCTGTTAGAGAAAAGAAACAAGTCACCTATACAGGGCAACCCATCAGAAGCACAGCTAACTTCTCAGCACAGACTGAGAAGTTTGTCAAGAAGAGCTTGGAGTGAAGTACGCCAAGTTTTAAAGGAAAACGATTTTCAACCCAGATTGAAAATGTGGAATGCCTAAGAATGTACACCTACACGCTCCCATCCACAGTGAAATATTATTCAGCCATAAGAAAGGAGGGAACCCTGTTGTCGCAAAATGGATGCAGCTGGAAGACGTTGTGTTTGGTGAGATGAGACAGGCGCAGGGGCTCAGAGGAGAATGCAGACCAGCAGAGCCGGGGCGCGGGGGCAGGGGCAGGGGCAGGAGCAGGGGTGGGGAAGGTGGCCATGTGGGCGCCACAGTCCGGTGCGGGGGGAGCGGCGAGGGCTGGTGTGCGGGCCTGGTAGGGTCACTGAGAGTGACACTGCTCTGCGTCCCTCCGAAAACAAAACCGGCAGGGATTCGCGGAGGCGCTCGCCCTACAGAGATGGCAGCGTGTGAGGAGGGGCCCGCGTTTACCCCGACTGGAACACCGCATTGTAGCTGGGCGTGGGAAGGTCACGTCGCACTCCGTAAATAGGTGCAATTTTCTGTCAATTTAAAGTGTAAAATAATAAATAAAAGCAATAGATATAAGCCATGTATTTTAACAGTAAACCAATGATGAAGAGGGGTTTAAGAAACCCTTTTGAAGCAGGTTGCACATGACTTTCCCTTTGACAAGAGGGACCCGGGCCCCTCTGTCACGTGTCTGGCACGGCGGGAGTAGGGCTGTGGATTCCAGGCCGGCCTCGGGCGCAGAGGCGGTGGTCGGACACTTCCACGGAAGTGACGCCCGCTCCCGCTCCGTCCCAGCTGGCCCGTGCACGTGCGCGCCTTAGGAAGGCGGGACACGGGGCTCCCCGCCTGGCCGCCTGCTCCCCACGCCCACTCTCTCTGGCCCTCAGCAGCGAAGTCACAGAGGAGAGGTGCCCGGCAGCCAGTGAACTGCCCCGGCCCTCCCGACACTGCCCCGCTGTCTGCGTGGCCAGCAGAGCTGAGCTGTGAGTGGCGCTGTCGCGGCGGCTTTGTCATGTCAGGTTGCTGCGCGGTTTTGTGGAGACCTGCTCAGTGTGAGGAGAGAGGAAGAAAGACCCGGAGAGAGCGGCTGACAGACCAGAGGCTTTGCATGGCTAAGCCAGATGTCACCTGTGGAGACTGTCAGCAAGGAAACGCAGAACTGTTCAGTGCGTTCAAAAGGAAAGCAGTTTCCAGGAAATGCAAACGCAAATGCTACTCTAGTGTGCAGTGCTCTGAACGGCAGTGCTTTTGAGCAGTCTGCATCATGGGGTTGGTTGCTCTTCACCTGAAGCTGCACCCCAGAAGCGGCCTGGACAGAACCTGTGGCACGAACAGAGCGTGCACAGCTTCCTCTGGGACACAGAAACCAACTCCCAGCCCAAGGGCACAGCCTCGCAGGGCCAGAGGCCCCAGAACACAGCCTCCTGGGACCTGGGGTCACAGCAAGGCCTTTTAGTTCAGAAAACAAAGATGCCCCCTAGTGTCCAAACTCCTTGACAGGTTTCTGAAAGCATGGAGTCCAAAGTGGTTAAGTTCAGAAAACAGATCTTTGTGCTTTTCAAGGGAAGGATCAATTGATCTGATTTCCTTTAGAGAAATATTTTTCCTATTGTGTTAATCTTTAATCAGCTGAGCACAAATAATATTAAAATCTTAATATCCGACAGGACTGAGAACCACAGTGTGGATGGTCTGTTACCACCAGCCCCCCAAGTTCTGCTGTGGTTGAGAAATCACATCAACACCAGGATTTTTATGTAGTCACATAAACACCAAACATATTTCACTCCATCTCGAGTGGCAGAACTGTTCCTTATTCCCCAATAAGAAAATAAAATACAGATGCTGAGACGTAGAAATGTAGTCAGAACTCAGGGGTTCTTGAGGAGCACAAACAGGAGTTTATGTGCATTGTCCAGGGGGGTTCGTGGACATCTCCGATGCAGTGGGTGGTTAACACCCAGGTGTGACGGGAAATCGCAGGCTCACAGGCAGGCGGGCTGTCTCAAAGTACGTTTCACATGGGCCAGCCCCCCACAGCCCGTGTGATCGCTGAACTGCAGACGGGTACAATGAAAATTCTAAAACATCACCTGAGCCAGTTTAAAATAACATCTCTAGCATTTCATTTTCTCGCCAAACCAAGCAGTAATGCCTTCGGGGCCGTCTTGCCCTCTGCGGACACACGTCTCCATGGTGGAGACGCTGAAGCCGGGCTCGGCAGAACACGGTGGTATTCTGAGGCTCCAGATGGGACGCTCCGGTTAACACCCACTCTTCCTGCTCTTCTGGGAAAACGCAGCCCCTTCTCTAGTTCACGGGCAAGAGAGTCCCTCCTGCTCATGCGTTCTGTGAGCTCTCCTGGAAGCCTGGGTTCCTCTCAGGCAGTCTCCACCGAGGCAGCCAGGGTGGGCGGCCTGCGGCCCGAGGCGGACGTGCAGCAGGGACGCGGTGACGGGCCTGCACCAAGTGCAAGCCTGCGTGCGCTGCTTCCACAGCTCTGCGGCCTCTGAAACTTACACTGCCTCGAGGCCGCCCCCTTTTCCTGAGTTATTTCCTAGCATGCGAGCTGCCCTTCTTTCTGATCAAATCCGCCCTTTCTCTGTTCTTATACTCTATTTTTTATTCACTCAGTTTTCTCTTTGGGCAAACCTACCTCCTAACATCCCATCGAATCAGTAACAAATTATCATTTTTCTGTGGCATTTGCTTAGGATGTTGGAAATAGCCCAGTTTAAAAATGTTAGCAGTTGCTAGTGTTAAAGGATAGTAGCAACCAGTAAAAACAAACTATATGTCTGTGTTTGCATATATGTATCTTTTAACAACATATATTAGAACGAAAAGAATTACGTATTTTTAACATTATTCCCTAGTGCTTTGTGAGCTCTGTGGGTAAACTGGAATACTTAGGAAGAAAACATTCAAGAACTTTTAGACTCTCAGTTCTTCACACTATACAGTAAGTGAACTTTCACACTGGAAGTAACTGTGACTCAAAAGTGGTTTCAAACATTTCTTTTGAGATTCTTTCTGAAATGCTTTAGATGATCTTACAGTTGTAGATTATTAGTGTATGCAGTACAGTCTTCATTCAGAAATAATGATTGATGATCTACCTGTGCTGCTTAAATTTAAACTAATTAAAAGTACCACGAAATCACAGTTCCTGACTGGCGCAGAGCACATTTCAAGAGTCCAGTGGCTGCGTGCTGGGTCACCCGTGTCTCGGTTGTCATTGACGGTCAGCTGGCTTCCGCTCATTGAGTTGCAGCTCTTGGTATAAATAATAGCACCTAGAAAGCATACATTAAAGTTCCCTGTGCGTGTTTTCCCATATCCTCTGATATTTTCTACCTCCTTTTTAATTTATAAAGTTTGCCTAAGCACGTGTTTGCACCGTATGATGACTGCATTCCTGGGGAGCTGCTGGTCCATGTGCACAGTGGCCCTGTATTTTCTTGCTGCTCCTTCTTGCCCCTTTTGAAAGTGAGCTATCAAAGTATGATTCTGTCTTGTCAGAGACTGTGGATAACTCGCTGGCACCTGCCTGATGATTTGTGCTGTCACTGTACAAGGGGCCTGGGAGGAAGTAGGGTAAATTCCCCTCCATCCAGAGGGGCCCCGCCTACCAATGTTGGGGAGTTTGCTTTGCTTTGCTCTTTTGCCACAGTGATCAAAAAGGGGAAGATGTTTGTCTTCAGATTGACCCTCCTTTTACTTCTCATGCATCCCCCACTTAGGAGGATTAATCCCTGGGCTCTGCACTGAGTGGTGTCTCCAGACTTTTTTAAAATTATTGTACTTATTTTGAGCCAGGGTCTCGATAAGTTGCCCAGGCTTGACTGCAACTTGCAGTCCTCCTGTCTCAGCCTCCCAGAATGCTGAGATTCTGGTCCAATCTCCCTTTTTTACACCCTGTGTATTCATTGTTATCCAGCAGAGGAGTCAGTTCAGCTACATGCTCAGCTTCCTGCTACTGAAATGGAACCCTCAACTAAGAAGTGATCACCAGGTGTGCCTTCCTCGCTGCAGGCCAGGTCTGAAGGACCAGCAGTTCCCTGTGGCCCCATCATCCTCCTCTGCCCAGGGGCGGTGCATTCTTGGGGTGCCCTGTGGCCCGGAGGTCAAGTGGCATGAATCACTCAGACCGCACCCGCCTCTCTCCAACGGTCACCAGCAGTGCGGTCGGAAGCCTCACCTTGCACTCAGGTGTCCGTGGGCTCCAATAAAGCATTTCCAGTGTCTCAGCACCACAGATGCATTTTAACACAGAACCTGTTCTATCGGGGGTTCGCACCCTTTGGGGCCAGCTGCCTCCCCTCACAGCTCAGAGATCTGGAACTCTGCTGGTGGCCACTTTCCCAGCAGGAAGAGGGACCAGGAGACGGAGGGAGTGGAGGAGAAGGGGTAGGAAAGAACGGAGGTGCACCGTGTGCGGCCCGGCTCCCGGGAGGAGCGCGAGCCCTGTGTGCTGCAGAGGTGCACTCATCAAAGCTTTAAAACGCAATGCAAGATGGGGAAATGGCAGCTGCTAGCTACGTGTGGTTAAATAAATGTAAATCGGTTAAAATCCAATCACGTTGAGCGCTTAGTCCCTCAGCCGTGCGGGGCCTGCCCGCCGCCCTGGGAAGCTCTGCTGGAGGAGCTGCCACAGTCCGAGCCACGGCCTGGAGCCAGATTGGCACCATCTGCAAAACAAGTGCGCTGCATCGCTTTCCAGTGATTTTTGAGACCACTTTTTCTAATGCCTGAAAGCCTGGGGACCCTCAGCAGCCTCCTGGAGCTGATGGTTAAGCACGTCACAGCCTGGTCCCTATGTTCACCCAGAAGGGCCCTGGCTCAAGGTTAGCAAGACGTAAAGCAGACACTCAGGACCCTAAACGTGTGAGGGCGGCCGTCTCGGGGCAGCTGGGGGTCGGGTTTGTTCCGATTCTCTCCGCTGTTTGCCTCGCATTTACTGAGCACTTTGTGTGGATCCAGTAAGATACAGAGTTTCCAGGGTTTTGTGTTTAATTCTGGGAAAACCGTTGGGTGCTGTTGTTAACCCGTTTCCTTTGTTTCCAGCGTGGGTTTGTAGCAGCCCATGTGTGCACTGTGTAGTGGTCACACGCGTCGTGGGGAGTTGGGGTGTGCACAGAACACATCTTCATTCTTAAAAGTCACCATCCTTGTTGTGTCAGAAAGACCCCGAGTGGAGCGTGAAAGAACTGCTGCTAAACTGCGATTCCTCTTTCCTCCCAGTACTCCCCGAGCATGACCATGAGCGTGTGACGCGTCCCGAGGCCCCTCCTGGAGACGCTGGAGTCGCTCTCCGCAGACCCCTCCGGGAGGACCTTCCTCATCGCAGTGTACAGTGAACAGATCTCAGTCGCACCAAGCCAACCCGTTTATTTCCTGCTCTCTCCCCTTTTTTGTGAAGAAAGCGGGTCCAAACACGATTCAAACAACTGTACGGAGCGGCACAGTAGAATTGCCTGAGACCGAACTGCAAATAATTATCTGTGTATGTATACGTGTGGGCGGAGGATGTATCGTACATGCGGGTGTCACACGGACATACACGCATACACGCATCGGCCCACGGGACATTGTAAAATATGACATGACATCTTACGTAGAAATAAGTAGGGACTTTTATTCCATTCTTTTTTTCACGTTTACATTTTAATTATTAAAAGTTGCTCCTGCCCCCTCCTTGAACTATTTTGTGCTGTGTATATCACTGCTTTATATAAGTTATTTTTTAAGGTGAACTCAGATGTTATGGTTTTGTAAATGTCTGCAATCATGGATAGGAATAAAATCGCTTATTTGAGAGCTTTCATTAAACTGTGTCTGATGCACGTCATCCTGTGAACCCTCAGTGCTGTCTCAGGAGCCGGGCGGAAGTGTGTCCTCGTGCTCATGTCACTGCCAGCCACTTGTCGGTCACCTTCAGGAAAAGGTATTCCTGTACTTTTTCTTTAAGGAAAGAAAATGCTTCAACAGCGCGTCCCTAGGGCCGCACACAGTGTGTCCCTGTAGTAGCTGCTCTAAGAGGAGTTCTCGGTTCGTTTGTCTTAGACGACATGGAAATTACCCACGAGCTCAAATGACCCATTCCACAGCAATAAAGTGACGGGGGTTGTCATATTTTTAACAGCACGTTTTCTCTTTAACACATTAAGCCCAGAAGTGATAGTGAATCCGTGGGCTTGAACCTGTGGCTCCTTACCAGGCCTCCTCTAGGTAGATGTTCAGTGATTCGCCGGTGTGAAGCGGTAGCAGACTGTGATTCAGGCTTCCTGGGATGTAGCTACGCAGACGTTGCCGGCAGACACTGCAGAAGGGACAAGCCTCTGCGCACAAGCGGAGAAAGAGCTATCGGGACACCCAGGGGCTGCAAGGGTGCTGCCGCTTCAGGCCCAAGGTCCTGCTGGCAGTGGAGGCCCTGCCCCTTCTCTCCCTCCTCCCTGGCAGCCGGCACTAGCTTGTATTCCAAAGCAAACGCCAGTGGTACCCTAGCCTCTTCCGGCTGTTGAGTTCAGTGACATCGTGTACTGACAGTTCAGAAAGAGTGGAGAAGTGCTTTAAAAAAAAAATCCTTGACAAAGCACCTGGCTCTATACTTTCTAGATCTCTAGGTTGTGTTTAATTATATGTAAAAACACCAAAAGTCATAGTAAAAAATGCAAAGACCCTAAGTCAAGACTGAAAGATAACGTGATCCTTTGTGTTTCAGCTGTGACACAGAACAGCCACTGCTAAAACCAGCTCCACAGCCAAACTCCAGAGACCTTGGAGAGCGTGGTTCAGTCTCACTTAAGAGGAATCTTCTCTTTCCCGGGGCTCCCGGTCTCCAAGTGGAAATTCGGCCATGTACTTGCCAGTGTAGTTTCACACGGCTTATTTCCCTTGAATCCGTAATAATTTATTCCCCCTTGAAAGTACAGCTTTCACCAGTCCGTGACAGGGATGCCACACAGAGCTGTTTAACGGGGAAAAAATCAGCATCAAATTTCTGTTGCAGATTAAAACTGTGAGGACAGGGCTCAAAGCTAGCAGCATGTATCAGGCTCCAGAGGCCTGTGGCGGACGATTCAGACGGCGAGGTCTCTCCCTCAAACCAGGTGACGCTTTATGCAGACGCCTGACGTACCAAGGCCAACTGAACCGCTGCTTTTTGCGACAGTGCTACAAAAACAGTTCTTTGATTATATGTAACCTTATAATGCTAGAATTTTAGACATTTTGTTGACTCTTCTGCATTGTTGCTGATCTTGAGTTGCTTTTATTTGCCTTCTGAGAAGATACTGTTTCTGATCACAAAGAATCACGGACTTCTTTTCACTTGCTCTTATTTTGGGGATAAACCTAGAATATGAAGGTTCTGTGGACCCCATTGTTTCTAACATGTTTGGTCAAAAAAGTAGAATTTTTTTGTTTTTTTTTCAAGATGTAGCACTCAGTTCATCATAAATATTTATTTCATTTTTCATTCTGGGAACCCAGATTTAAAACAGCTATTTCAAATTTTTTAAATTTTCCTGAAATAGCTGAAAAATTATTTTTGAGGAGAAAATTATATTCACCGAAACTAAAGTATAAAAATGCTTACTTTTTATATCCGAATACTTTTCTCGTGTACTGAGTATCTGTGCATTAATTTTTGTTTAGGTTTTGGATCATTTGACCTATATTTACTTATGATAAGAACATTCAGCCTGTTTCTCTTATGTTTCCATCTCTATAAATGTATTTGTGTTGCTCTCGCTATGTCATGCCTATTCCTAGGATTATTTTTGTGCATCTCACCTCACAGTAATGATATCAGCAATTCTTGCCTACGTTGAACTTGAAATACACATGTAAAACATAGGTAAAAACATGAATTCTTTTTACCCTGCACTTCTGGCAGTTGAAAGTGCACATCATTCTTTCCAAGCTGTGCCTGACTTTTAATGAGCTGCTCCCCCACCCCCCAGCCATCCAGGGAGCGGTGGCCACGGGCACCATCAACCTAGGGGTGCCACACATTTTGTGGGAGAATCAGTGTCCCTGTAAGAATGTGGCAGCTTCGACTCTGTTACTGAGGAACGGGAGTTTTACAGTCAACAATCCGAAGTCAAGATTTTGTATTACCAAAAGACTCATACATCCTTTCTGTTCCCCCAGCCATGGAAAGTGCCCCAGACACCCCTTTTCATCCAGGAATAAAACGGAGAAAACTTCCTCCCCTTCTGTTCGTACAATTCACTAAAATACCTGAGCTCCATCGCACTCCATAGGGTCGTCCAGTTAACACACTTGCTTTCCTTTCATGTAAAAGACGGCAAATGACCATGAAAGAGCTCTGTGGGGTGTGAGGAAGCCCCACCTGTCAGCACCCTTCCTTCAGTAGTGGGCGTTCAGAGCTGCTCCCTGGCCAGGGGCCACTGCAGCCCTTGACCCCTGAGACCACCCTGCTCCATCCTTCTTGGCCTCTCATGGGCCCTGCCTAGTCCCTCCCTCATCGGGCAGAAACAAGGTACAGACAGCATTGTTAACTTCCCAGCCTCGGAGCCTCCGTCTCCCCAGAGCACGGAGCAATCGCGGTAGTTTTCCCAGAGGAAGTCATTGCAGTTTTCAGTGTGTGATTGTCACTGTTAGTTCTAACCAGTACCACAAATCATAGCTGCTTGACTTTGACATGCATGATAGTATTTTAATGCTAGTTTTCCCTCTTTTTATGTACTATAATTCTTTTTCCTTGAAAACACTACTTGATACAGATAGACCATAAATAGAGGTAATGTAAGAAGGTGAAGTCCAAAATGGGCAGAGCTGTCATGTATTTTCCAGAAGCATTAATCTTCTTTTATTTATGTTTCTTATTTGCCATGGGGAGCAGGTGTCTGTGTTTGCTGAAAGCAGTGATACCTACGTCCTAAGCATTTGTAAGAATATCCCTTGCTTGGGCCAGAGATTTAGCTCAGCGGCACAAGTACATGCTGGCAAGTGTGAGGTCATGAGATTGCTCCTCGTTACCAAAAAGAAAAAGGGAAAAAGAAAAAAGAATCTCCCTTGGTCTGTGAACTCTACCTTGAGAAATACTGCAGAAGAGTGGTGAATCCCAGTTAATTACACTTCCATGTTTCATACTAAGTACGTGTGTATATCTGTGTGCTTGTGTTTGGGTTGGCAGCTGGAAGTTTACTCACCAAACACTGCCACCCACTATGATTCCCATTATTTTGTAGCTCAACTTGTAAGCATTAAACATAATTCTTCTGCTTGGTTATTCTCCATCTCCATGATAGAAGCAGGCAGGAGAGATCGAGGCTAGAAGGAGGCTCAGCGATGGCGTCCCCAGACCCAGGGTCAACCCTGTTAGCTCATCCACGTGGGGCCTTCTGATGGGAACCATCTCTCCAGACAAGGGCACAAATGATCAGCTCCTCCTTGGCCAGTTCACCAGTCTTGCCAGGTGCATGCAACAATTCCAGTTTTTTTCATGTACACATTTATTCATAAGAAATAAATTGGCATGATTAATTTATTTCATCCAAAGCACTCAGTTTACCATGAACCATAACTCAGATTGAGAAGGCGGACCTCCAAATGGAATGTATACCTGAGATCTTCCATCCCTTTTCTAAACTATATTTTAAAGAGAAACCCTCAGCTGAGTAAGTCTCCCAAGAATTTCCTCTATTCCATTTCCCCTGTTAATTTAGTGTAATTGGTTTTCCTTGATAGTAGAATAATTTCTGTAAGAAGTTTAAATGTGAATATTTTTGCTGTCTATATCTTTAATGACAGATAGTGCACTATATAGATATTATAAATGTTGAAGTGGGACGCAGTGTTTTCACGTATGCAGTAACAGTCTGTCTCTTCCTTCTTTGCACATTTACTGGTCCTTATCAAGATAAATGTCGGGCTCACATCGATTATCCCAGTCATTGAAATGTTACCACCTGCTCCTAAAATACTTAGCATTTCATTTTTAAGATGAGACATGCTGTTAACATAATATAGACAAGTATTAATAGTCTTAGAAAAATGATATAAAAGACTTATTCCCAGTTAACATTACAGCTTTATCCCACTTTCACTTCCACACCAGGTGGCTTCAGTATCCTCGGAACATAACACAACATGTTGTCAACTGAGTTTCCATCATGTCTTGGTAAAATTGTTCAGTTAAATAGAGTTAACCATCTATTTACTAGAAAACAATAAATCTAACAGTCTGTCCAGTTTACAAAACTTGACAACAATTCTACTTTCAATTTTGCAGTACCATAAAACTTCTCTTCATATAAATGACTGAAGTGTGTGTTTGGCTTTCTATTAGGTGGTATTTCAAAATGCTTTATTTTCCTTCCAAAGCGTACAAACAATATGTTAGGATGAAAACTTTAAAGAACATGCCATTGTTTTGAACATAAAGAAGTCTTTATGAATAGAGTTCTTACTCTTGGTAGCCATCCGCTTATTGAATTGTTTATCGAATTGTGATTTTAAGATGTTAAGATATTTTCTTATTATATGTGTTAAATTGTTACCCATAATGTCTTCCTAGAAAAATTATTTGTAAGATTTTTATAAATGCACAATTTATGTATAAATATAATGGAATCTGGGGTGACTCAGTAATCTACTATTCTTAATTCAGTAATGGCCACCAGCTATGTGCCACGCTTTGTCAATCTGCCGTCGGTGTGTGCACGTGTGTGTGTATTTTCATATGCACATTATTATGTTAACCTCAAATGGATTTATCACTTAATGTTTTTGTAAAAGTACCTGAGCTATTCATGTCATGGGAAAACTTGCCATAAAGATGTACATATGCCCCTTAATTTGGCACGTCTTCACATTTTATTTATAAAAATACAGCTTTTCATTGGCAGTTTCTACCCTTTCATTTCTGGCCTCTACTTTGATACTTATTGGAAAAGTAAAGAACTTATTCATATGAAGTCAGCTTCAATGTTTTCTCAGTGACAAATCAAAATAGAGCTAAGGTGGGTATCTGTGCAGATTGTTGAATTGGATACTATGCCTTATATAAAATAAAACTCCAGGATTTTATAATGTCACTATATACATTTAAGAAAACGTCATGATGATTGACTGGTTCTGTGTGGTGAGTTATACTTCAAAAGTTAAAAGTAATATTATTAGCAAATAGGTATCTGTTAATAGATAAAGTTTTAGTATTTTATTTCAAGTGAAACTGCACATAATACAGAAATCGGAAGTAGTTGTGTGATAACTCCTGTGATTCTGTATTTTTCCTCGACTTCTTTCATCTTCCTGGCAAACTGTACAGACATTTGCCTCAGCTTACCATAAACATTTGCCCAAATGAATTCTGAAGTAGATGCTGTATGCTGTTGTACAGATGAATATGAGTATCGGAGGGGAAAGATCTATAACTGGAGTAAGAGCCATCGTTAGATAGCGGTGGAAATGTGCACATCATTTTTTTAACAAATTGCTAAATACTGGTTCCACATTAACTAGTACAGCTGGATTGGAGTGGGCGCTTCTGGTTCGGTGATGCGGCACATTCGTATGCAACGACCCTGAAGGGAAGTATTAAACCCACTCACCGGGCATCTGAGCAGAAGGTCAGGTGGTTGCCCACATTGCCTGGATGTCTGGGGCCCCACCGAGCGGGCAGCAAGGCCACAGATGCTGCGTTCTTGACTCAGAAACACATAGAAGTCCTAGGATCAAGAATTTTTCTGGAAGTTATTATTTCAGCTATTTGTAACTGTGCACAAGGGATGCTTCATGGTAGAAGCATTGTGCAGATTCAGGGCAGGCACTGCACGATGAATAAAGCCCAGCAGAATCTGTCTAACTCCCCGTAGCTCCCTGTGCTGAAGGAGGCCACAGTGAACAGCTCAGACTGAAGCGAAGGAAATGCATCCTCAGGCTTCGGCTGCCCTTAGCAGTAAAGAGCCCTTTACATCCAGAGAGGGATAAAATTAAAGAGGTAATACGAGCTTCCTTCCCTCCACAAGCGGTGTGATGAGAGTTTGGTGTGGCTTTTTAGAAAACCCTACAACCAGAGACACTGCAACTACAAGCGCGGTTCTCCCGCTGTTCACAGAGCTTCCCTGGATGTAGGTGTCGGGCTCTGCTCAGCCACAGCTGCCTCTCCCCGTGGGCGACAGCCTCGGATTCGCCGCCACACCGTGCCTTTGCACCTGACACTCCACACGCTATCCAATGATATTACATGAGGAAAGTTTATTTCTAAATGTGCTTTTAGTAAAAGATCGGTAATTATGTATGCTATGTAAACTAATATTGGTTATGTAAAGGAATTCAGCATTGCTTGTATGTTGTTTTAGAGGGAAATGGCTCATGAATTGAAAAAGTATTCTTTATATAATCTTTTTTGCTCACTGTTACCATAAAGTTAGTTGTCATTCACTGAAGGGGCATCATACCTCACGGTCTCACTTATCTTAATGGAAAATGCGTATCAGTCATTGAAAGTGATGCTAACTTTAATTTCGGAACTCAGCATGCTACTAAAACAGTAATAATTAGGCACTAGACACATTTTTACTTATTAGCTTCACGTTTATTTGAGAGGTACCCCACCTAGCCACAATTTTTTCATCAAATGAAAAATTCAAGAGTTGAAATTAAATTCATTTTTTAAAAAGGATAATCCGGCTGCTACTTTTTAAAACCATGAGACGCACATGAAAGTGTTAATGGAAATAGAAGTACAGGTAATCAGAAGAGAACTATCTCATTGTAAAGCCCTCAAATTAATGCCCAAAATCAAAACTAAAATGCTAAGTAAAGGGTTATTTGCTGAACTAAATAAGCAACTAAATGGAAGCCAGCGTAGGTTGCGTGGGAAATGTGCGTGACAAGTAGGTTGGAAAATCCAAAGCCCAGATCACTGAGTTAATGAGCGCCACAAAATCAGACCATCACCAAATTCTAAGTATTGGCCATTTGTGTTTAAAATTCCATTTGTTTAGCAAAAATATCATTTAAAATAGCACAAAGATTTCAGGCTTTTCTCAAAAATTGTAGTCTCATTGAAAGATACTTAGTTGCAAAGTTCCATGGTCCTATGAGGCTGGGTGTAAGATATCCAAGGTCTCCATCTCTGTAGAGCACATTGGCCTTGAGCATTTCCAAAATGGGCCCTTTAAATCATTCCTAGGGGCAGTGGTGTGGGGCGAAGGAAAGGTGACCTTCACTTCCCAGGTTATTGAAAACTGTGTGTGGAACACTCTGCACTGCTGTATTTTCATGTTCTAGACGGGTCCACGTGACGCCTCTGCACAGGAGGAGTTACTGCATCACGCCTTGGCAAACATGAAGAGCAAGTGCTTTTCCTTCCAGTCACTAGAAATATTTTGCTGTTTTGCGTTGCCGGTGGGCACTTTAGAACATATGAAATGCAAATTTGCAGAAGTGTATGTTCCCCCAAACTTTCACGTGCATTGGTAATTTGTTTAAAATAAATAAAAATCATTCTGCTTTATTTGGCTGTGTTGAGCCTCGTCAAGTTTACCATGACCTGAGTTCTCACACTAGGCCGCAAAAATTGATACTCTGTTTGCCCTCCGTGTGAGTTAAATCCTGGAAGTGCATACACTCAGCCAACTGAAGAGGAATTTTGAAGCAGACAAGTGATTAAATCAGAACTCTTCCATTCGAGTAGCAAAAATAGATGTCCTTACTCCTAATGAGTGAGAAATTAGCATTTACTAAGATTAATGATTAATCACTAAAGACCCATAAACTTCCAGTTCAAAAGTAAATGCACACCAGTGATTTCTCAACCTATTTTAGGGGATTTTAGGGGATTCCTTCTCGCTGAAGATAAAAATGTATTCTTTAGGCTTTATATTGTACTTTCCTTTGCAGGGATCTCCATTCTGCTTGCCAGAAAAAGCTCCATAATTCAAACTGTTCTTCAGATACAAATGGCAACAATTAAAACTCTGCAAATGTATTTCTGGTAGAAAAGCCTATTCATAAAGATAAAGTTAGGAAAGCAGGGAGTCCATCAAAAGAGAATTGCAAAAAATAACAAAGTCAGTCCAGCTTTGGAGAGCATACATATGTGCAGTGATTATTAATGTAGCTCAGCTTTCAAAGTCTTTAGAGTAAATGCTTTCTTATTTCACAGATTAATATTAACGTTTTCCCATTTGGTTAAAGGATGACAATTAGCTTAAATATTCACAATGTGCTGAGAGGTTACTTGGCTACAGATTTTCATTCTCAGAGATTGTGTTAAAAGAATATATTAAAACTTTTAGGCCTTAATTGTTAGACAAATCCATCAATGATGTGAAAGACCTGGTTTCTGAGGATGTTGCCATGAGGAACTGTGTGAACAGAAAAACCACCCTTGCGATTTGGAATGTAAACATAACATTATCAAATTAGTTTCCCATTGGAATATCATTACTCTCCTAAGAGTTGTAGCCCAAGCAGTGAGATGTGAAAAAGACTATGTAAACCCTCCTTTGACTTGACAGTCCAGAAAGGATGAGATCAGAGAGGAGGCAGTTTTGGAGGGCCAGGGAGAGCCACCTACCTGCAGGGCTGCCTCCTCTGTCTGCCTTTGGAAGAACTCCAGCTGCTCACCTGCCTGACTCCAGTGCTCCCTTCCCCACTGCTACAAATCTGACAGCACGTAGCACAGCCAAGGTCTCTGATTTCTCCCTCTCTCTCTCTGTCTCTGTCTCTCTCTCTCTCTCTCTCCCCCTCACCCTCTTCCTCTCCCTCTCTCTGTCTCTTTTGTTTTTCACCATACAGTGCAGCCTGGCCTTGAACTCACTATGTAGCCCAAGCTGGCTTCAAACGTACACTGATCCTCCTGCCTCAGCCTCCCAAGTGCTGGGGTTATAGGTGTGCAACATCACTCCAGGCTGTGTTTTTTCTTTTGGTGCTGGAGACAGAACTCAGACACTTGCACATCCTAGGCAAGTGCTACACCATTGAGCTATGTCCCCAGCACCTCCAAGCCACATTTAAAGCGGAAGAGATTGAAAGAATGTGGGGAATGAGGTGGAAATTTCAGCAAAGGGACAACAAAATCCTTTTTCTTTGCACAATGAAAACATGACATAAGAAAGGCTCACTGAGTAGTGAAGAAATTAGTTGTGTGTCATGCATGTTCTTGGTCAGCTGACCTCACATACTTTGTGAATGCAGATTTTTGCTCTCCTCTGTCTCTCCCTCCCTCCTTCCCGAACCTCTCTCTTCTGTCTCATCTCAGAGTCCTGTTGTCATAAGACCTGCACTTAGTCTTGTAGGAGAAGCATTGTGTAGAATCATCAAGACGATCATAGCTTCATAAGTAGCTGTGAGCTTGCAAGGATTCACATGGCTCTTGAAGCAACTCCTTTATTCTTAAGACTGGAAGCCCCCATAAGGTAGGAAATGCACTCAGATGCCTTTTTTAGAGTAGGCCAAAAGCTAGTGGTCAGCAGAACATTGCCTCCTTGAGCTGGTGGTCAGCAAATGCAAGAGGAAGCCCAGCTGAGAATCACTGCCATACATTATTGATTCAGGGAATATCCAGTTCTTTAGTGTTAACTAATAGTGCTAGCTACTTTTGGTACAGGGATAGATTTGTGTTGGGTGCTTGTTTTAGTTACTTCACTCATTGCTGAGACAGAATATCTGACACTCAAAGTTAAAGAAGGTAAGGTTTATTTAGCTCACAGTTTGTGGAGGTTTTAGCCTGTAATCATCTAACTCCAAGGCAGAGTGGCACATGGCAGAGGAGCAACAGTTCATGGCAGTGGAAGACAGCAAAAAGGGAAGGAAAAGCAGCTTGCTGTTTTCCCTTTTGCACCTGTTGCTTTTACTGTCTTCTGCTGCCATGAAGTTTGAAAAAGGCAGACATGAATCATCTAAGTAAATCTGAAAGGAGGGAGCAAAGCCAGCCCAAAAAAGAAGCTATGGGAGCTATAACCACCAGAAGTGCTGAAGGAGTGGAGCCACCGAAGCTCTTTGGAGCTCACAACTTGTCACAAACTGCCTCAGATGCTGCACGTGGAACTACAGGACTTAATGTTTGCCTTGCTGGATTGTAGACTCACTTTAGTCCCAATCCTTTGTATTTCCATTTGTAACTTTTGGAATGAGAATGCTTATCTTGTGCCATTGAATGTTGGAAGTGTTTAACCTTGTTTTCAATTGTACAAGAAGTTGCAGCTAAGAGTTTGCCTCAGAGGAGACTTGAGACTTGGACTATTTAGCAATGCTGGAACTCTTAGAACTTTGGCAACTCTTCAAGTTACACTAAATGCCATTTGTATAAAGGGATGTGCATGAGTCTTTGGGGGCCAGGTGTGTAACATTATGATTCTAACATAATGTTGGTACAATTAATACTGGTTCTTAAGGATTGTTAAACCTGTGATATAATGTTCAAGTTGTGACATAAGAATAAGCTTGTCTTTGTGTCTGGACAGTGATTTAAAGAAATGTGTCTGGTTGCCAAGTCGACAAGAGGTGGACTGATATGGTTGATTCATTGTGTCAACTCAAGAAGTTTAAAAGTTTACTTTGTAAACGTCCTCATCCTGTGCAAGAGGAGTGCAAGATGGTGTGAGTGCTGCACCCAGCTTGTGGGGGGAGGTGCCCTGCATACTATATAAGGGAGAAAAAGAGGTTTGCTCCCCCACTGTTGCTCTTGATGCTTTTGCTGTCATCTGCTGCCTTGAACTATTGCCCCTGTGTCATGCCACCCTGCCTTGGAGCCAGCTGACCATGAACTGAAATGTCCACAGACTGTGAGCTAAATAAACCTTTTCCTCTTTAATTTGGGTATTGGGTATTTTGTCTCAGCAAAGAGAGAAAAGTAACTAAGACAGTACTTCATTTTTTTTATTTTGTTTTTTTGTAGACCCTAACTCTTGAACATCAAAAAATGACTACATAAAAAAAAAAAAGTAAATATGAAAACAGATAGTGGAAGATCATTCCAAGAGGCCTGGACAATGTGATTTGGAGTGATTGAACCCAACAGGGAAGTGCTATGTATTCCATATAGTGACAGTGTTGTTTGTCACAAATCAAGTGTCAGACGGGCCTCTGATACCAACCGTGAAAGTGTCGCAGAACTTGGTGAAACTGAAAGGAAAAGGTTTCCTGAGGGGGAATTGAGGGAATATCATTCCCAGTAGCTTAGTTTTTGTAACTATCTTTCTAAAATAAATCATCTGATAGCTACCAGTTGTCTTAGTTCCTTTGCACTCATTGCTGAGACAAAATACCTGACACCCAAAATTAGGGAAGGAATGGTTTATTTCTTACAGTTCTCAGGGTTTTCCATACTCAGTTGGCTCCAAGGCAGTGTGGCATAGCAGGGCAGCCATTCATGGTGCCCACCAAACAGCAAGGCGAACTGGCAAGAGAGAGAGAGATACGCCTTCCTCCTGCCCTTACACTGCATGTCAGCTCCACCCCTGGGTGGGTGCAGCACTCACACCACCAATCCCAGCTCTAGACAACAAACCAGTCATGAATGCCAGACTCAGCCCCATCCAAATTACATGAGGCCTTGCGGGGGACACAGGATCGAACCAATACACCAGTATTCAAATTTCACTGTGCCTAGAAAAACATGGCAAGTCTCTCTCTGATGGAGATTTTATCAAATGGCCATGTTGTCTGGGTGTAATTCCCTTTTTCATGATTTCCTAAATAAGGATAAAATTATGCAGTGCTTCTCTAAGATGCCACTTAGCAGAAATACTGTTAAAGATTAAGTCCTTCATGTGGCAAGTGATGTTAGTCAGTAGCTCACCACTGACTTACAGAAGGCAATCTGTTACTCCACATGCTTGGATGAAAGCACAGATCTAAATAATCATGTAAGTCTAGCAGTAATTTTGCATTGTGCAGTTGTTGACATCATGAGAGAAGAGCTAGTGAAACTGGTGTCTTTGCCTGGAAAAACACAAGGGGTAGATATCTACAATGCTGTGATGGAGGCTTTTTTGGTCACAAGATGTAAAACCAGAAAAAGTGGTTTTGGTTACTAGTGATGGGTACCTTGGATGATGGTGCAACATCTATTTTCATGCAGTTCTTTGTTAAAGAAGCAAAACACCCACACATTCAGTTTCATTGTATTATGCATCAAGAAGTTCTTCATGCCAGAGAAAGCAGCAAAAACATAGATTGTGTGCTCAAAGAGGTCACAGAAATGGTGAATTACATCATGCCTCATGCTCTTAATTTTTGACAGTTTGAAGCACTTTTTTTTTTTTTTTTTTTTTTTTTTGTGGCTCCAGGGATAAAACTTACAACCTCGTGCCTACCACACAGGCACTTAAGCCACTGAGCCAATCTCCCGCCCTAGTTTTTTGAGGCAGGGTCACACTATGTAGCTCAAGCTGGCCTTGCACTCACATTGTAGCCCAAGTGGGCCTTGAACTCACAACGCTCCTCCTACCTCAGCCTACGGAGTGCTGGGATTAAAGGTATACACCACCACACCCAGCTCTCAAGCACTTCTTGATGAGATTCAAGAACAGTCTAATGCTTTATTTAGAAATATAGAAAATTCTCGAACATTTGCAGACAGTCCTACAAGACATCAGGAAATCTGCGAGGAATTTTCTGGCATTGTAGCAGCTGCAAAGGAGAATTTTAGTAACAGATTTTTACAGTCCTGTAAGATGGAGACGACCCTGGATTTTCTTCTCCAGATAAAGCCAAATGTGAAGAACTTGATCTTTCCTGCTTAAATTTTGGAAATCTGGAAATGGAGCTATTGGAATTTCAAGACACTTCCATCTGGAAAAATAAATTCTATGACCTATGTGCAACACAGGAGAAGTATGTGAAGGGAGGACCAAGGACAGCGCCATTGGAAGTCCTGAAACTGAAACTCTTCAAGGGTTCAATGCCCTGCCAAATAATTTTCAGTCGATGAAAGCACTCTGCATTGCTTTTCCTGCTTTGTTTGGATCATCTTATGCTTGCGAGCAGCTGTTTTCAGCTTTGAATCACATCAAATCTGAGACAGAAAACAGACTAGCAGATGACCTGAGTGCTGCGTGTGTTGCTCCCACACTAACAAAATGTGAGCCAAGGTTTGACAAATTATCAGCATGCACACAACAGCAAAGCTCACATTAACTGTGCAAATGCTAGGTTTCACCTTTCGATAAGAAGCTGTCTGCACCACTGAGCTCTGTTATTGTGCCTTTCTGTTAAGACAAAAGATGCTATCATATGAGTTGCATTTTTCTAAAGGAAAACCTCAGTGTTGGAATTTAATTAAAGTGTTGACACTTTGCGACACATTAGTGGGTTTGGGGCTGCAGTTTGGGCCCTCATCTCTAAAAGCTTCACCATCACTGCCCTGGCAGCTCCTGAAAATGCAGGAACCTCCCCGTGTGCCGGTCCCTGGTCTCCGCTGGTTTCTAGAGAGACCTACGTAAGCTTTACTCCCAGCTTCTAAATCCTGATCAGCATGGTGTTAGGAGTTCTGCAGCTGGTGCTATCCACTTTTTAAAAACTGCTTTTTCTATCTGGACTTTAGCAGTTTTTAAGGGAAGAAACAGCAAAGTGTTCAGCCTAATAGAAAACGATAATTCCTCAAGGAGCTGATTGTACCTGGCTGTTGTGAAACGCAACTAGTTTCTACTGATAAATTCATTAGGCAGGCACCACATGACCTTCGTAGAGCCTGTGTTTGCTCAGCATTTTGAACACTATGGAGTATGCTGTAATGCCGGAACAAATGTCTACTAGGATTTTACATATTCTGTACTGCAAACATGGACTAATAGAAATTGTTTTGACCAGTCGTACCTCGTCTGGGACAGGAAATAACTTGAAGGGCCACACACAGCCATCAGCTGGTTTCCAAACACACTAATTCCATTTCACCTTCATCCAATTTTTCTAATTAACAATGTACTTTTTTTTTGGAAACAGCATCTTGATTAAGTCACTAAGCTACCCAGGCTGGTCTCAAATTTGCAATTCTCCTGCCTCAGCCTCCCAGAGTGCTGGGATTACAGGCATGCACCACCACACAGGATACACTATTTATTAGAATTTTTACACATATTGTCCTTGACCCCAAAAGCTATAAAAGGAAGGTCCACATCTGGTTACCCAGTGGCATTTATCCAGTGCCCCCGACAAAGGAGGCAGTGGGCAGCTAACAAGTTTGATGAGTGAATGGGGCTTGGATTAGAAGGGACTACATGAGCTTTGGAGCATGACCGACCTGGGTACCATGCCTGCTTCCCCCTTTCTTACTTCTGTGCCCTGGAGCACGTTCAACACGTCCCAGGCAGCCCAGGCTGGAGCCCGGCTCTGCACCTCTACTGCCTCCTGGCTGTGTGCTCTCAGACGAGTCGCTGGTTTCCTACCCATAAGATGGAACTGTAACAGTTCCCAGGCCTCCTAGGGAAGTGTGGATTATTGTGAGTGTTAATAACCTGGACTTCACTTACCATCTCTGTAAAGAGAATGTGATTTGTAGGGTGGTTGTGAGCACTCAACAAGCATGATAAATCATGTTTTTCATGATTACGTTGAATAATAATTTCCAGGGTCTACTGTGTTAGGATTTAGGTCTATAACAGGCCCAGAGCTCAGTGTGTTTGGAAGGCGATTGGTCTCGGGCTCACAGCAGACTTGTTAGGAGGCGGGGCCTGGCAGGAAGAGGCAGTCACCATGGGCGTGGCCTGACAGGTGCATCTCCCTTCCGGCCCCTCCCTTCCTCCCTCCTTCCTGTCCGCCATGCAGTGAGCAGCTTTCCCACCTCTGTGCCCCTCTATCACCCTGTTCCTTCTTGGGAGCCGGCCCACCCTGGACTGAAATGTGAGCCAAAACCAACCCCTCCTGTAAATGGTGGACGTTAGAAGTTGGATCTCAGCAATGAGACGAGTGATGAAGACTGCACCACACTATTTTGGAAGCAGGGCACACCCATCCAGGGCCACCCAGCTCAGACCCGAGCTCAGCTTTCCGGGCACACAGGGGCTCTTCGCCCTCAGTGCACATGGTTTCGCTGATCTCTGAAGGCTGCTGTTTGTCTGAGACTCTTGGGAAGGATGGAAAGGGAAACTTTATTCTTTTGATGAAAGATGTCTCCCCAAGCCCAGTAGAAGTGCTGTAAAACCCAGGCTGTGGTCGCTCCCCAGAGCTCTGGACTCAGGGATTCCAGGTCAGGCCAGAGGATCTCGAGGGCCAGTTTAGGAAGGAAGGACATGCTGGGGCAGAGACCGGAGAGGGCCTGGAGACCCAGAGAGATAGGAAGGGACAGCTCTAGGCCCAGTAGGCCTGGGAGGTGGCTACCAGGCAGCAGAGTTTGCTTCTGGTCTCTCTCTCTCTCTCTCTCTCTCTCTCTGTTTCTCCCTCTCCTTCTATCCAGCGCTCCTCACTGCAGGTTTTCACAAAGCCCAGCTTCCCTATCTCCGGCATCCGGGGAACGCCTGCTGGGCTCCTCCCATTCACTCACCCTCCATCTGAAAACTCTCTTGTGCCATGGATTATGGAACTCTCTGCGCACTTCTTGATAAGCTCTGCTCTTGTGTGTGACCTTTTAAAACCAGCCTGGCTTCATGACCTACCCATCTTCAAAAGATGTCTTTGAGCACAGATGGAGAAAGGAGAGGCCTTTTCTTCTAACATGACAGCGGCAATCCTTGACATCAGAGAGAAATGGAGACAGGGAACGTTCACACATGCAGATGACATTCACATTGTGAAAGGGTCAGAAAGACACAGAAGTTATTAAAATGAAAATCAACGCAAAAGCAACAAAAGGGATGTGTTGTAGTCAGGGGTTACAGGGAGAACAACTGCATACAGGACACAGGATTTGTAATACTGTTTATAATAGTCAGCTGGAGTTAAACACAAGAAAGTGCAGGAAATTCTACCCACAACACTAAGACCCAGGATATTTAGTCGAGGGCCTGGATCCCACAGTAATGTCCTGCAAGAGTCCAGCTACAGACCCAAATGCATGACAAGGCCTCCCACAAATCCAACTGGAAATCTAAGAGCCCACAATAAGGACTCACGCCAGTCTATTTTACAGTTATGTGTTGGGACGGCCAAAGGTCAGCAGTGGAAAGAGAAAGTCTATGCCAGTGGGGTGAAGGAGCTGTGCAGTGGGTTGAGGGTTCTACACGGTAGCCGAGAAGTCACACACAAAAGAAGAAGCAGAGCTGCCCTGAAGAGCACCACAGCCATCCCCAGCAGCAACGAGGTCCCGCGCTCCTCCGACGATGGAGAACAGTCGAGCACAGGTCAGGAAGCACAGCATGACAAGCTTCTCCAGCACACAGCCTCCCCTCCGGAGCCAGGAAGCAACGCACAATGTGAGGAGCAGAGCTCCCGCAACGTGAACCACAGCCACTCTCACTGATGAGGTCCTGAGCTCCTCTGACGATAATGGCCGAGTCCATATTGGGGAAGCCAGCATGACAAGCACCTCCGGGAGAACCATCGGCTCAAACAGCAACTCTTGAAAGAACCCACAACGCCTCGCTCTTCTTCTCCACATTCTATTTATGCTGGTAACTTTCTTCAGGTGGGCCATCTTTACTCAACACCAGCTGAATTAATTCAGCTGGTGCTAAGTTGACCACCAGTTTTTAATCCATAACAGAATGAAAGTACACTCAGAAGACATGGAAACAGGAAAATAAAGATCAGAAGGCACAAGTATGAGTTTGTACACTGTCTGTTTTGGATCCCACATCTCTAGACACACATTTACAGACACACACTGTCCCTTCAGAGAGTCATTTTGCCAAGTCATCTTGTCACACCTATACTTAAACAGTTTTCAAATTTTGAAAGTTCCCAAGAAACTAAATCTAAGAGAATACATGAAATTCAATGTTACCACTTTAGTCACCACTTTTCACTCAAAACAATACAGTTCAACCTAAATACAGACTTTATGTTCCATCGTTTTCTTAAAATTCACCTGTTGTCTTGGTTACTTTTTACTCGTTGCTGAGACAAAACACCTGACACCCAAAATTAGGGAAGGAAAGGTTTATTTAGCTTACAGTATTTTGGAGGTTTCAGTCCACAATCAGCTGGCTCCAAGGCAGGGTGGCATGGCACAGGAACAACACTTCAAGGCAGCAGCCACTGAGCAAAAGCAGCCAGAGTAAAAGGGGGCAAGAGTAAGCTTCTTCTCCTCCCGTATATAGTACACAGGACACCCCCTCCCTCCAGGGTGGGCGTAGCATTCACAAACATCCTTGCCTTCCTTTGCACAGAATGAGGATGTTTACCAAGTAAGACTCCTGGCTCCCTGCTGAGACCCTCAGCTAAACTTCTGACCTTTTCAAATTGTAACAATGACCAGGTAACTGTGCTGTACACCCCAGGATGTAGAGCTGCTGAGTTACTTAATTAAGCTGCTAGACTTCTCAAGTTGACACAATGTATAAACCGCAGCACCTGTGTAGCTGCCAGTTACTGCTGTGTAACAAAGGGTCCCACACTCCACAGTGACAGATGATGAAACAGTTCTCATTCACAACCCATATGTCCACTGGGTGCCTCTGTATTTGGCTGAGACAGCTCTGCACTGTGTCACAGGATGCTCCCTGGGCACAGAATCTTCTCAGGGCAGAATTCAGAAGTTCCTGGGGACAGAAACCTGGGGTCCCTCTCACAGCAGTGAGGCTGTTTTGTACCCATTGTCCATTCTGCAGTGGGTCTCCTGGCCAAATCTGGCCTCAATCAAAGAGTGTCAGAGCTCTCAGTTCATGTGTGGATACTAATCTCATCTCCTGACTCTTACACTGCAATGCTTCATTCATACAGAAGGCGCTTTCATAAGGCATTAAGAATTCCACAGGCATTTTTCAAAGAGGTTTGCAGACATAACCTAAATACCATCACACGACCATTGAAATAAATCCGCATATCACTGCAGAAGGCCATCACCTGGGATGACTTGTTTGTTTTACGTTGCTTGTTTTATAAACTCACTTCGTGCTGTCTCTAAAAGTCAGACTTATGCTCGCCTAACAGGATGTATCCTATTTTTACTTATGCCTAGCTGGGCTGGAAACCTACCACAAAGGACCCTGGAAGCTTCAGGTTGATGTTTTATTGTTTCCTCTCTTTCATGAAAGAAAAAAACTCATCTGAAAGCGAAGCAAAGTTGCCAGCATCTTCAGCCGGGCCTCTGTGCTGGGCTGGACGTGAATGACACAGCGGCCTGAGCCCTCGTCGCCCGCCGCTGGGGACGCCCTCTGCACTTCGGGACTTTGGATCCTGTGCCCGGGCTGCATGCCAGGACTGCCGTCCGCCTCCCTGGCATCCACATCTGTCATCAGCACCCCCAGACACCCCCAATCTAGCAGGGCTGGGCCTCGCTGAGGTCAGGTGCTCGGGATGAGACAGACGAGCTTCCTAAAGCCAGCGGCTGCAGCCCCACGCTGTGGCACCCTTCCAGCTGAATAGGAACTCTTAACTAATGTCCTAGTTTTCGGTCCCATCAAGAAGAGATTCCCTGGGACTTGTGCGCACCCTCAGGCCCTCCATGTGACCTTGCCGGCGTTGCCCTCCGAGGGGTCCTCATGTGCCCTGGTCTCGGCCTCTCCTCCCCCCAGCGCCTCCTTCTCTGGCCCATTTGGAGCTGGGAGCGATTTCACAACGGTGATCTTTGGAGCCTCACACCGAGGCCTGGGGCCCAGGTGGATTTTGAACTGGGACTTGGACAGCAGCGCCGAGGTGACAGGGCACAGCTCGGAAAACAAAACAAAACAAGCAAACAGCAAACAAGTGTTTAAAAACAAAGCCAAGCACAGGCAAAGCAGTTTCCGAGGCTTGACCCGGGCACGCGTGGCCGCCCCTGTCGCGCTGCGTCCCCGCGGGGCTCAGCGACGCCGGCGCCCGCTCCGGAGAGGCCGGGCTGTCCCCGACCGTCCCCTCCCCGATCCCGGGCCGGGTGAGCTCCTGGCCCGGAGCAGGCGGCGCGGTGCCCGGGAGTCCGGAGTCGGCGGCTGTCCGCTGTCCCGCGGTCCCGCTGTCTGTCCCGGCGTCTGCGGCCATGGAGCCCGACGAGGTGTGCATGACCCAGGCCATCCAGCCGGCGCACGCGGACGCCCGCGGCGAGCTCAGCGCGGGGCAGCTGCTCAAGTGGGTGGACGCCACGGCCTGCCTGGCAGGTAGGAGGGGGCACGGGCGGCGCGGGGACCCGGGGAGACTGGCGCGGGGGACTGGCGGGGGGCGGGCGCGGGGACCTGTCTGCGCGGGCCATGGGACAGAAGGGAAGAAGCAGGGTAGCGTCCTGGCGGAGCGGGGACAGGGATGACGAGTAACCCAAAGGGCTCACTTCCTAGTGAAAAGTTCCATTTTTAGGAATTTGCGCCTGGTAAACGCAGGCGTAGATGTCGTGGGTAACCAAGGGACTCAGGAGCCTCCAGGGCTCCACACTTACTTTGTGGAACTAAGGTTCCCGAGACTAAACCCTCCAAAAACGCCGGTCTGGGTCATTTTCCCTGAGTAGGGGTGTGATGGGAAAATACAGTAAGTGTTTACCTTTAAAAAAAACATTACACAGGAAGATGCGTTGCTATGAATCCCCCCAAAACCCTCCCCCTGGCCAGGCGCAGGCTCCCCCGCGTCGCCGCCTCCTCCCGCAGCTCTGCAGGCCTCTTTCCCGAGGGTCTTCGAGGGTCTTCGGTGGCCCCGTCCTGGCTCCCTTGCTGACCTGACTCAGTTCCAAACGTTTCCCTTTCCTGGTCATTTTGACTTTGGGCAAGAGCCTGAAACTGCAGGCGCCAGCGCTGGTGCATAAGGAGCGGGCGGACACAGCGCCAGAATTTTAGAAACCTGCCTGTCCACGGGCTGGCACCGGACCACAGCATTCACCGAGCTTTTGGTCACGTCTCATGAAGACTCTCATGACAGAGGACTGCGAGACCCTCTGCACGGAGGGGCAAGAGTGAACGCTAAGTGGATTAGAGCCAGGCCGAGCGTTTGTAGGGGGATTTGCGGTAGCTCATCTTTTACCGGAGTAAATCTAAATGTTCACCCCATTTTCCATTCCCCTCGCTGTCATTGAAATAATTATAGACCGAGGTTGATCGAGCTGATTTTCAACAGTAACAAAACTGCACTTAGCGGTGTTGCAATAGGTGTAGGCGTTTGCAGGTTACTGGTTTCACAGAGAATGGCTCGCTTCCCAGATCCGCTTCTGTGGTCAGTCCCGTCGCCACCCAACTCTCACCAATCCCTGGAAAACACCACTGTGTTCCTGTGAGACAATGGGAATGTGAGGGCAGAAGCATTACTGCGGGCTGACAGGGTTCGGCCCCTTTCTCCAGAATTCCCGTGTTGAAGCTCCGAGCCCTGTGTTGCCCTGGGACTAGGGAAGTAACTAAGGCTAGGTGAGGTCACAAGGGTGGCACTGGCCTTCCAGGACGCCTGTCCTGGAAGCTGAGCAGTGGGCAGCTCAGCGGGGTCTCTGCCTGGGGACCACATCTGGAAGGCAGCCTGGGCCAGCCAGGGGGCAGCTGCAGGACTCAACTCACAGGCGTGGGCTTTCCCGCCTCTGGGACCATGAGACACCGGTTTTGACTGTTTCAGCCTCCAGTCTAGGGTACTTCCTTTTGGCCACTCAAGCAAACACAAGCAACCTCTTCCAGACCACTGAGAACCAACTTAGTCCTAGTCAAGGGGGTGAAGGTCTACACTTGAAAGCAGCGGGGTACAGTATAAATGGTTTTCTACCCAGAAGGTGGGTGGGGTATGTTTTTGAGCTGTGGTTCTACTGTGCTTTTGCACAATCTGCCAGTTAGTGATAAATGCCATCCCTAGAACATTCTTTCTCCCTTCTCTCTTCTTCCTTCTCCTTCCCAGATCTGATCTCTGCAGAGCCCACAGTGAACGGTAAACACTTGACTCAGTCACCCTGCTCCCCCGTAGAGAACCTTTCAGAGCCTACTGGTCACACTGGGGGGAAAACTCAGACCCTTCCCCCATCTTCCTAGATGCTACCTAGAGCTGGAAACTCACCTTCTCTGAGGGGCTAACCAGGGAGCCATGAATGCGAAATGAGTTTGGGTCCAACCTAGGACGGCAGCAGGTGGTGATTTCCTGGTCAGTGTAGACTGCCCCACAAAAGAACATTAGCTTTGTGTTTCCCGGAACAACATAAATGTCCACAGGCCAGGCACAGACACGGCTCCTGGCCCCCCTCCCACTTGCCTGGCCCCACTCTTCCCTGGGGGCACACGCTCAGTAATGCCAGCCTTCTGATCTGTCCCAGGTTGTGCCAGGTTCTCTGCTCAGGACCTTGGCTTGCTCTGTTCTTTGTGGTTGTGTCCTTTTCCCACCTTGAGTGTCATCCCCCAGAATGGTCTTTCCTGACCCCTCCCATCGCTGCACCACAGTGCGCTTCCCAACCTCTTCCAACCACTGAGCACTTAGCATAATTATTTGTATATAGATCCGTTCACCTCTTTATTTTCTGCTTGGCCAGTTAGCACATACACTAGGCTAGTTCTCCTCTCCCTAGAGTGCTCAGTAAATACCACCTGATTATATATATCATACTGATGGATGAATGGATGGATGGGTGTGTGGAAGGATGGATGGATGGATGGGAGGGTGGATAGACGAATGGACGGATAGATGGGTGGATGAGTGGATGAGTGGATGTATGGATGGATGGATGGATGGGTGGGTGGGTTGATGGACAAATGGATGGATGGATGGGTGGGTGGGTTGATGGACAATGGATGGATGGGTGGATGTGTGGATGGACAGACGGATGGATGAGTGGGGTGAATGCGTGGATGGATGGGGCTATAACTTGGCATCTCATACAACAGGAAGGTATACTTTATGTAGGACCCTTAATAGACTTAGAAAATATATACGTTAAAGTGATGTATGTCAGGGTAAATATTAGAAGTAGAAGGGACTTTAAACATCATGTGTCCCAGAACCCTTATTTTTACTGGGTGACAAAAGTGAAACTGTCTGATGATTACAAATCCCTGCTTTTCTCAGTCAATGTTAAGAAAGTTTCTAATCTGTGATGTCTCAACATCTGCAAAATTTGGTTATATTTGAAGCCAAGCTGTCTGTTTTTGCTTTCTGCTTATTGATCTGTTTGGTTTCCATTTATGCAGTGTTGAACCGGATTTGAGTTTGATTGTAGTAACATAACAATGCAAACAGGAATATGAAGTGAATCCACATGTAGGAAGAAGAAACAAGTCTAGAAATCATGGAGGTCGCTAATGTGGTGACTGTTTCTAAGGCAACTGAATGTACCACGTGACCAAAAAAGTGAATCTGAAGTTACCTTGCTTAGTGCTTAGTGTCTTATAATAGAGAAACCACTGGCCTTTTGGTGTTCTCAGACAAATTTCTACAGATTGATACTTTTGGAAATTCAGAAAGAACCAAAGGGCAGGCAATTTCTCTATACCTCAGTAGTTACATTACTAGTAATTACATAGTAACTAAAAGGCAATATTAGCATTACTAATATTAAAGAATCTCTATGATAAAGTTGGTGTGGGAAGCACAGGTAATACTCACATGAAAGACTGTATGATAGGAGGCATCACATAAAGAAGGGGCACTTTTTTTAAGCTAAGGTGTAGTTGAATCTGGGGAACAATACAAAACAGATTTTTTTCAGACATTTTTACAATCGACATTACTATCATAAATAACAATCCTACTCATGGCCCAAGGCATTGGTAAGATCCTCAATATTTAAAGAAAGATTAAATATCTTTGCTGTCATTTTAGTGTTAAACTTTATATTCATCAGTTGCCTGCTTATTCTCCCAGTTCTTCAAGCCACAGCCTTGAAGTCATCGCCGTATCATTGTCTACCCTCATGTCTGTTTCTGATTCTGAAACATCTCAGGCCCGTACTTTCCTCTGTGTGTTGTTTGTGAAAGTTCTTGCGAGCTCCCTCTCAGGCGTAGGACCTAGCTCATCCAGCTGTGCAAGCTGGAGGCCTGGGAGTCACCCTGGAGACCTCTCTCTGCCTGCTTCCTCTTCCCCATATCCAGTCCATGAACCAAGTCCCATCAATGTTCTCCCCTAAAGGAATCTTTTGAATCCAACTCCTTGCTCTGCTTACACTTCCACCACCTGACCCAAGCCACCACCCTCTTACATTATGGGCAGCAGCAGTGACTTCAGCACTGGTCTTCTCGGTCCACTCTGCTCTCATCTCCACGCTACATCTACAGTGCTTTTAGAAGGTGCCAATCTGATCACATAACATGCTTTGTTCATCTTTCTCCATTGTTTTCTTTATCACCAGCTAAAAAGATCTCCCTCCAATCAGGCCACGTATCTTCTAGCAGAAAATATCTGAAGGTAACAACTACAAATGAGCACAAAACACTAAATGAAAAGGACTTAAGTGCAAGGGAACAGGAGTAGTCTCAGTGTGCTTGAAAGTCAACACTTCAAAGAAGAGAACAGTAGTAGATGACTTTTTGTGTTTTGTTGTTGCTTGTTTTTTGTGAGGTTTTTGTATGTTGTTGTCATAATTTAATGACTTTAGGCATGAAAGCTCCAATTTTCTCCCAGATAAATTTCTTGTGAGAAATAATAGCCTTGCTAATTTGAAGAGCCAAAGGATAAGGTAGGAGAGAACTACATCTACTGGAATACAAAGGGGGAAATTTCCAGAAAAAAGAGAGCCAGAGAGGCCAAGCCCCAAAATCTATCTATAATATTTGACCAGATTTCTGGCTACACTGGTCTGCATAGGAAGGACTCCAAGCCTCCCCGCTCAGACCGAAAGAACTGAGATGCATACCCACCTTGAGAGGGACAGTCTTATAGTTTTAGTCAAATTAACCACCTTTTCAGAAGATGTTATATGTAGATGTTCCCCCAAAGCCTCATGCACTCATAAATGGGACTTTGGGCAGGTGATTGTATTATGGGGGCTCGTAGCTGATGTGCTGTTACAAGGTGGGCCCTGGTTGGAAGAAGCATATCATGGTGGAAAGTGACCTGGAAGGGTCTACTTCCTTCCTTAACTCCTCTCTTCCCTCTGCTTCCTGCCCACCATGAGGTGAGCAGTTTCCCCTCTGCCAGCCCCTCTGCTGTGCTGTTTCTTCTTGGGAGCTGGCTGACCATGGACTGAAACATGAGCCAAAATAAACCTCTCCTCCTCTAGAGTTGTGGGTGTCAGGGAGTGAGTCTCACTGACAAGAAAGTAACAAAGACAGAGGACTACACAAGAATCCACAGTTTCTCAAATGGATTATGCATAATGGCTAGGACATAGTCCAAAATTTTTAGATACACAAAGAAACAGGGCAACACGATCCATTCTTCACGGAGACCAATATTGATGATGGAGTTAAACTTCAAGGATTTTGAAGTAGCTATGCTGAAGATGTCATGGAAAATATGATCATAAGGAATGAAAAGGGAGTAAGTCTCAGAAGAGAAACTATTAAAAATTAAATGTAATAGCTTAATATAGTGTTTGAAATTTAAAAATTCACTAGATGGGCTTGACTTCAGAATGATGAATCCTGAGAAAAGAGTTCATAAATGTAAAAATAGATCATGTTTATCTAATATTAAAAAATTTTAAATGAATAAAGTATGATAGATATGAGGGGAAAATAAATAAAGCAAATGTTTTATTTATGTATAGTGCCTTGGCCACTTTCCTCACTGCTGGGACATAGTACATGACACCTGTGATAGGAGTTTATTTTGGCTCACAGTTTCAGGAGTCTCAGCCCTTGCTTGTTGTACAGGATATGCTATGTACCCCCAAGTCCTCATACTTTTGATGGGGCTGAGTCTGATGCTTGTGATCAGTTTGTTGTCTAGCACCAGGATTAATGACGTGACTGCTACACCCGTCCAGGGGTGGAGCTGAGATACAGTATAAGGGAAGGCGGGTCTTCCTCTTGCTTGCTTCCCAGCTTCCGCCCTCTCTCTCGCCAGCGCGGATTGCGGCTTGCAGCTTGCAGCCGCCATGAACTGTAGCCCCGTCATCCCATGCTGCCTGGGAGCCCACTTTATGGACTGAAACTCCCGAGAAACTGTAAGAATAAACCTTTCCTTCCCTAACTTTGGGCGTCAGGTATTTTGTCTCGGCAATGAGCAAAAAGTAACCAAGACACTTGTTTACCTGGCTCCAAGGTAGGAATGGCACAGAGGAAGAGCGGGGCAGAGGAAGGCTGCTCATGCCATGGCAGCCAGGAAGCAGAGAAGCCACAGAGAAGCCAGGGAGGGAGTGAGGACCCAGCGACCGGCCCCTGACCAGGCCTCCCGTCCTAAGGCCAAGTCAGCTGCTACTCCCCAGGACCCGGGCACCTTCTCAAAGCCCCGCAGGCACATTCCAGATCAAAACTATAACACGTAGAGTTCGGTGAAGGAGAGCAAAATCATAAGGAAATAATCCATACTTTTAAAAATAATAGCTGAAAATTTCCAGAAGATGGTGCATGATGTGCAAATAGATTTAAGAAGACCACAGAGCTCCAAGAAAGAGTAGAGCAAAGATAGTACATCTGGGCACCACGTGGTCAGACTGTGTGGAAGAAAAATCTGGACAGAAACCAGAGGAAAACACTACTCCATAGGAGAACAACAATTAAAATCACCGCTGGCTGCATCAGAAACATTGGAAAGATGGTGAACAATACCTTTAGCACCAATGGCCACACAAACTGGCAGCCTGGAGCTTCAAGGCACAGCCCACTGTCTGCCCCCAGCTTCACGCATTCCTTCTCCTTCTCACTGTCGACGTTTTAGCCCAGGGATGTTCATCAGAGCCCTTGAAGTCACGGCTGCCTCTGCCCACCACGTTCCTTTCCACTGTCCCCATGTCTATGTCCCTCCTGTCATCCTTGAACTGTCAACTCAACCACCGCTCCATGTGCGTGCCTTCCCTGACGTCCCCCAAGGTCCGGCTCCTCAGTTACGTGCTCAGGACAGTCACATTTTCCTCTGAGCCTTTACTTTGGTATGAAGCATCCATGGAAGTAACCCCTGGTTCTTCCCCCAGTCTCCAGGACCACAGGGCCACAGCCACTTTACATTTCCAGCACCTTCTACAGATGTGGCACAGTACAGCTGTCAAATCAATATCACTTGAAGGTGATCATCATTTTTATCAATCATCATTTCATCCATGCATTACAGTCACTCAGCTTAGTCTGCTTTCTAGTTGCCCCAGGAGATTAGAAACAGCTCTAGAGTTTTTCAACTTTTTTTTTTTTTGGTACTGGGAATCAAACTCAGGACCTTGCACTTGCCAGGCAGACACTGTGCCATTGAGCTATATCCCCAGTCCTGAGTTTTTCTACTTTGATCGAACTACATTGTGAATGCCAATAGAAATCAAGAACCAGAGCAAGAGGTCCTGTGAGTTTATATCATCTTAGACTCATAAAAAGAAGAAATCACACTTACTCCTGTGCAGAAGCTCTGCACCCTTTTTTGGCCATCCATCTCTTCTTTTTCTCTTTTCTTCTCTTCGCCTGAAATTCAGTACTGTAAGCTGTGGCTACTGAGACCCATGTTTAACACAATAGTTCTTTTGGAACATTCTCTCATTGGTCTACGATACTCTTTTCTGAGAGTTCCCATTACTTCCACAGTCAAAACCACCTTTGGAATAATATAGTTAATCTTTCTAAGCCCAAATGTCTCCATTTATCAACTTCATGTGATCGACATGCCTAGCCAATAATAAATGCTTCGTGCATGCTGTTTCTCCTTGATCCTTTGTGTAAGCTGATGTTATAGTCCTATAGACAGGCAGTAGATGTCCAATAGATGCAATGAAAATTTAACCTTTCATCTGCTGCTGCATTTTTATTATCACTTAAGGCATTCAAAATTGGCAACTCACCTTGCTGTACATTTTGCTAATAAGAGTAGTTTAGTAGCCTCAATGTCCCTTTCCCTCATCCTCAGGCAACTGGAGTAAATGTTCATTAGGTAACTCTTCAGTTAATGTTCCACAGCATAGATTTGAAAAGGTTCAGTAGTTTTCTGGAAAATTTAAGCTTGAAAAGTAACTGCAAAAAAAATAAATAATAAAAAGGAAAGAAACACTGACTAAGGCTGACTCTAACTCCCACGGGTTACAAGTGGGGTCGATTCAACTCAGTGGCTCTGAATCAGCCACAACTTAGCACACATTTGATGCACTGAATTCTCTGGCGCCACCTTGCACTCCTGATCCCCTACTCTCCCCCACCCCGAACTTCACAGCGGGGGGCCCAGCTTGCCCCCCACTGCTGCACACAGAGTTCTGCCTGCGAGGGTGGCTTCCTGGTGACTCAGGTCAGGCTCCATGCATGTTTGGAGACCAGGTGCTTCTCACTAGCAAAGTCAGGATGCCCCCTGCCTCCGGAATTAGACCATAGGCGAGAACGTGTTCAGTAGTTGCCTCTGTTTACCTGGCACTCTCGGCTAATGCACGCTACGGTTATAGTAATCACCACCACAGGAATAAAAATGCAGGAGAATTTGCTGCCTTTTTTTATAACACAACACCAGGAGGGAAGTCTCCAACATTAAAATGAGGTTCGCAGTTCTTTAAAAACCAATTTGATCAGTTTGAATTTTAACCTTTTCTCAAAAAGAAACAATCGAGCTGAAGCAAATAGTGTAAACTCTTGTTATTTATATAAAGCAAGACTAGCAATCAAGTCAAAGTCTTCGGGGCAGAGAGGCTGCGGAATGCGGGCATGGAAATTGCTGGGCACCCCTCAGCCCCTCCTCACCCTGCTACTCGCTCTCGAATGTGGTGTCAGCTTAGTAATAATAACAAATAACTCCTATGTGCCCGTCTCTTTTTCTGATGCTGGAGAATTTCCCTTGTGATATAGAAGATGATCTCAGTCTCTCTCGTCTCCCCATCCTGTTTACAGTGGCTTAAATGTACTCTGCTGCCAGTTAAGGGAGACAGCAGATTCACCTCCGAAGCTGAGTTCCATTTTAACAAAAGGAGAGGGAGACCTGCTGAAATAGTAAAGCCAGCCCCCACTTCCTACAATCCCCATTGACAGTTGTCAGATTGTATGGTTATTGTTATTGAAATTCAAATAAAGAGTGTGTAAGTTAAAATTTGGGAGAAAACCCAGGGATCACACGGTAGAAACGTAACTCACGGAGCCAAGGAGCTGTTATAAACTCAGGGCACCTGGGAAGAGTGGTTGTGGTGGCTGGAAACTAAACTTGGTCGACTTGAAATTGCATTCCTCTCCCTGACGCTGCTGTGTTCGCCCTTTCTTGCAGCCGAGAAGCACGCAGGGATTTCCTGTGTCACAGCCTCGGTGGACGACATTCAGTTTGAGGAGACGGCAAGGTCAGTGGCTTTCCTCTCTCAGCCCTCTTGGTTCATTTGCCACATCTGTGTGGCCCCTGTTTGTTCAGGGCCGGTGATCCATCTGTTAATAAAATAAATAACATCTGAAGCAACCTGAACTCATCAAAATAGAACCACAGGGCCCACTTGTAGACAGTATTGCACGCGTAGGTTCAGTCTACCTTGTTGAGGAGTAACTCGGGTCGTGGGGCAGGCAACACAAGCCTTCAGCCGTCCTGTTCCTGGTGGCTCCTGTCTCCACTGAAGCAACGGTAAGGAGAGTGAGGACCTCTACGGTGGTGAATTTCATCACTAGTTTCTGGGTAAGCACTGATCGGCCTGTGCAGGGATAGCAAATCATGTAAAACATTCAGTGTGTGAGGTTGCTTTGCCAACTTACTGTAAAAAATTTCAAGGTAAGTAATTCAGACCTACAAGGGATGATCAAAATATACGGTGAGTGCTTAAATTAAAAATTTGTATTGAAGTACAGTAAAAGACACATTGCCATTAATCCCTCAGATACACAAATATATAACAGTAAAGAGAACAGTATGTTGTAAAAGATTGGGGCTCTTTTTAGAAACCATAACATAACCATAATCACTGTTTTTGGAAGTCAACTGATATAATCCTATTTCTCATGATTAAACTACTAACTCCACTGTTTATTTGCTTCTTTTTAGGGTTCCTTTTCACTTCAATTTTACTTTGCCTTAAAATGTAAAACACATATGGGTACAAGGTTCAAGTTTGGGAAACAGATGCATTTGAGGCTGGGAATTTAGCTTCTGGGACTTTAGCTTCTATCTAGACCCTTCCCTCCCCCAAAAGTAAACATTTTATTTGTCTTATGATTTATCCATTTATTTTTAAAATGTAAGCAAATATTTATATGAACTTATAGCCTTTTAAAACTAATTTCAACACTCTGTATACGCTATTCTCCGTGTCATTTTTTTCACTTAATATCTGGAAAATCAGCCCACAGCAACATACAGAGTACAGAGGTACTCATCATTTTTAAATTACACAGTACTACACCATGTAGATGCTGTGATAGGTTAGATCACAAATGATCCCCAGACCTTTCATGCATTCAGAATCTCTTGTGTATTTGGGCATCACAAATGATGCCCCAAACTCTCATGTATTTGGAAGGTGACTTGATCTCGGGTGCTGTCCTTGGTGGGTGGATTCACCCTGTGGCAAGTTCAGCAGCCCAGTAGTGTGCTGTGGGGTGGTGGGGCCTGGTTAGGTGCCTGGGCTGGGCCGGGCTGGGCTGGAAGGTGGATTGTGTCTCCCTCCCCAGCTCTTCTTTCCACTCTGTTTCCTGTCCGCTGTAACCCAAGCAGCTCTCCTCCACCAGGCCCCTATACACCATTTCCACCTGTGGAACCAGCTGACCAGGAACTGTAACCAGGAGCCCAGATCAGTCTCTTCTCCTTTAATTTGTGGGTGTCAGTGATGGGAAAGTGACTAAGACAGATGCCTTAGTTCTGTGAGCTGGCCCTGGTCAACGAGCATTTAGATCATTTCCAGCTTTTGCTGTTACAAATAATACTTCAAAAGCAGACTTGTGTGATACATTTCATATTTTTTGCCTGTGTGTTTTTGGGATAGAGTCCTAAAATAGGATTTCTGAGTCAAAGGGTAAAGGCATATCGTTTTACCAAACACTGCCACCTTCCTCTCTGTGGGTTTGTTAGTGGGTTGTATCACTTTCTACACTAGTAAAACAAGGCTAACGATTCAAACAGTTGTGCTAGGGCTACAGATTTGTCCATAGCCACAACACAGGAATTCATCACTTAGATGCACAGCTGTGTGGATGAGTGAAATGCCTCCCTTCCTTCTTCAGTCGGACTTTGACAGGTGTGGGACAGAGTAGCAGGGCATGCGCAAAGCCTCAACAGGGTGAGGTCATCCCTCGGGGAACCCAGGTGACTCACCTGGCAGCCTGACCTGCGCACACCTGGGCCGGCCCTCCCTGTGCTTCCCTAGGAGGCTGAGGGAGGGAATGTCGTCAGGCTTTGGAGCCGGATACACCGGGGTTTGGACTCTGGCCAGTGGCTGCTGCTTGCCCTTTAAGACCCTTTCCAGTGTGAATGAAGCAGGTGATAATGCCTGCCTCGCAGGACACCTGCTTGGCGAGTGACTCATTGTTAGATACGTCATGAAGCATTCGGCACAGTGCTTGGTTTGCGTGCTGCATTGATAAAGGGCAGCCATGGTCACTAACGTGCCACAGAGAAAAAGTACTTCGCTCAGCTGTGGACAGGGGGTTTGATTGTTAATGAACCACCAATAATTCTTTTATAATCCATTAGACTGTTTACATACCATGTCCCGAACGCTGGTGTCCTCACGGTCCCCAGCCTTGTCAGGGTTGTCACTGCACCTCGCACCTGAGCTCAGTCCTGGGGCTGAACCTGACTCAGTGAATATTTGGTAAATGTAGGAGTTTGAAAAATCAGTGATTCCTTTAGGAAGTTTGAATATGAATAAGAGAAAAAATCTCAAAATAGAATAGATTTAAGGGAAATGTTTTTAGAGGGAGAAACCTTGACTATTTTCAAAGACTGAAGAAGAGTCAGAGAAGGGAGGAGGTGGAAGGCGGGAAGAGGTGACCTGCAGGACAGGGCAGGGTACAAAGGCAGAATGATGGGGAGGCTCAGGGCAAAGATAAGGAAGGAGGTGGGGTCTTGAGAGGGTCTATGGTTCTTCCCCTGAAACAGAAGACTGCGTAAGACAGTGCAACCTTGACATTAAGGGAGAACGAGTGTCTGGTTACTTTCCTCTCATTGCTGAGACAAAATGCCCAACATATAAAATTAGGGAAGAAAAGGTTTATGTAGCTCACAGTTTGTGGAGGTTTCAGTCTGTAATCAGCTGGCTCCAAGGCAGTGGCACATCGCAGAGGGCAACAGTTCGTGGCAGTGGAAAACAGCACAAGCAAAAGGGGAGGAGCGCAGAGAGAAGGCTCTTTCTGTCCCTTATATTGTACGTAGGCCACACCCACTTGGGTATAGCACTCACACCCATAATCCCAGCATTGGACCATAGGTCAGTCACAAACTCTAGAAGCCCGCCTCCCCGACTGCATGAGACTTTGGGGGGACACCCAGACTCACACCATAACAACGAGTGAAGTGGTTTCCACTGGCAGACTCTTACCTTCTGCCTAGGTAACGGGATCAGAAGTGACTAAGGTCCGGAACTCAAAAGTCAGGAGCAAATGGGTCATCTAGCAGCACCCAGGCCTGTAAACCTAGGGAAGGGACTGGCTTGCTAGCTTGCTTGTTTATATGTTGGTTTATCCATTTATTTACTCACTACCATTTAAAAATAAGTATCGGTTGTGTATGTTTGCCTGTGTGTTTGGCTGGACTTCTTTGGGAAGAGAGCTGCTAGAAGCTCAAAGCACCTGTTGGGAATTTGGGGTCTCCTTGCATGCAGCCTCTGCAGTCTGTTACTGCCGGTTAAGGTCGTAAGTGACTTGCAGGGACAAAAATCGGTCCTTAAGCCCTGTCTTTTCTGTTATCATTAACCTGAGTTTTTCGTGCATGAGCATTATCAGTGCAATGGTTTATATCTGGATGTATAAACCATAAATCGCCCCAAAGCCTCAGGCTCTCTGGGCCTGTGGACAGTGACTGGATCGTGAGCACACTACAGCTGGCGGGATGTCGGGGCCTGGTCCGGGGAGGTGGTCGCTAGCAGGTGCGCCCTGGAAAAGTTCATCTCCTTCTGCCGCTCCTTCCCCTGCTCTCTGCTTCCTGGCCGCCATGAGGTGAGCTTCCTTTAGCCCACCAGCCCCTGCCACGCTGCTTCTTCTTTGGAGCTGGTTGATCGTGGACTGAAACATGGTCCAGAAGAAACCTCTCCTCCTGTGGGCTGTGGTGTTGGGAACTGTCTCTGGGCGAGAAGGGAAGATGATCGCACGTGGCCCTGCCTCATGGCTCATGCATGTATTTAAGTGCATCTTTACCGTGAAATAAAACGTGCTGAGAATCTGAGTTTTCTTTTTGTTCTTTGTGTTTTTCACTAGAGTTGGGCAAGTTATAACCATCAAAGCAAAAGTTACTAGAGCCTTCAACACCAGCATGGAGGTAAGAAGGTCCCTTTCCTTAGCTCTGCCTGGTGGTGCCCATCAGGTCACTGTGTAGAGAGCAGCAGGGAGGTTTGGAATAGCCCTTACCAGCAGTGGCACTGAGATACAGAAGGTCCTTAAATCTGTCCTCAGACTCACAAGTAAAGAGTGGGAGCTGGTGTTTGCCCATCAGCCTTAGCACTAGAACTCAGTGCTGCACAACGCCTGCTTTTCGTGAAGGGTGCAGGGAAGGAGACACGCGAGGGGCAGGGAAGGGCACGCTCCAGGCGCTTTGCAAGATGTAGTTTTACTTCTTAATTTTCCTGTCTCTACTATTACTCCAACTCTGTTGTTCTGGTTCCTTACAGCCCTGTGGAGACTGGTCCCATGACTCATTAGTCTTTGAAAGGCAGAGTAATGGGGCTTCAGTAAGAAAATAAATTTAGAATATTTTTCTTCTACATCCACTTGCTCTTCTTTTATCATAGTTGGGAAATGACATTCTTAAGGCCCTTGAAGTCTCTGTCTGGGTAAAATAAGCAGAAAGGAACACAGGGTGTAGTCTCTAGGTTGAACAGTGGCCGTCACTTTGACCCAGGAAATAAAGGCACTTGGGAACTTGTGTTTGTTCCCTCTAGCTTCCATGACAAAGAATCACAGTCTGGGTGACTTAAACAGCAGAAATTCATCATGTTAGTGTCCAGGAGGCTGGAAGTCCCAAGCCAAGGTGTCAGTGGGATTGTATTTTTCTGAGGGCGTTAGGGGAATCTATTCCACGCCCACCTGCTAGCTTCCAGTGTTTGCTGGTGACCATTGTGTGCCTTGGCTGTCGAAACAATGCCCAGAGCTCTTTCTGTCCCTGTGAGTGTGTGTTCAATTTGACCCTTTTTAAAAGATAGCAGCGTTAGACAATAAAACAATCCTAGAGTGACCTCATCTTAAATAATTACATCTGCAATGACTCGGTTTCCAAAGTAAAGTCACCTTCTGAGACACTAATGGCGCTCAGAAACTGGACCTCAACACATGAATCTGGAAAGGAGGACACAACTCAACTATAACAGAACTATTTTGGCAATATCTTGTGTCTACAGTGATAGCTTTGCCAAAATGTAGTTACTTCTTTCTAGTAGCCAAATGCAAAAGCCGTGTAACACTTAAAGAAATTAAAAAGGAAGAATATATAGAAGAAAAAACAATAAACTTTGTCAGCAATAGTTCTAACAAGACCCTGACTCCTTGGCTGGGGGTTCTCAACCTTCGCCCCCTAGCCGCCCTGGGTGTGGCATTCCTTCTGAGGAGCGCACATGTTCCTTTCAGGAAGGAATGGCTAAATGTTCCTTTATTGTCAGCTCAAACAGGCACAAAGGTTCCTTTTCTCCTTGTTCTCCTATTTTTTGACACAGGCTGGAATCTTTAAAGAAGGTTCACTAAAAGCTAAGAAAAAAATCCAATTAATTGGAAAGCACAGATTTCTTTCTGATTGTAAGAAAGATAAATCCTGGCCCCAACTATGTCGCTAAGCCTGAGCCCTTGGGCGCCATTTCGGTCGCTGTTGTTCCTGCTCTGTGACTCACGGTCAGGCAGCTACCAGGGCTTGTCTTCGTTTCTGCCAGTGGTGCAGATTTGTTGTTTTGTTGTTGCTGTTGCTTTTTGGATTCCTTTTTCTAAATCTAGATGGCTACTAAATAGTCCTATTTTTACTTCCACAAACTGGATGTCTCCTGCCAGTTCATCCCATTCCATTTCTGTTTTCTATGATAACTGAGGCCAAGACTCATTTGCTGAGTAGAAAAAAATTGCTGACATCACCCTGAACCCAAAGCAAGCAGAAACCCTGCTGAGTGTCACTCTACGGTAGTTCCAGGGATCCTCTTATTCCTTGACGAAGTCTCTGTCCCGCTCTGGGGTTCCACCATGAAAGTCTCACTGCATACGAATGGGCCACTTGTGATAAGAATGGCAGGAAGTTTTTTGTCTCTATGTTTTTAAAATTCATTTCATTGAGATAGCACTTGCAATATTAAAATATACCCATTTTAGTTACACATTTTGATGAGTGTGAACAAAGTTACATAGTTGAATATCCACTATTATAATAGACATAAAATATTCCCATCTTAACCAAAATTTCTCTTGTGCCCTTTGGAAATACATCAGTGCCCGTAGCCACCAGTGCATGAAGCCCACTTGTCTACTTTAGATGAATATCTTTCCCTCCTTTGTTGAATTTTACATAAATAGAAACTTTTGGTATATAATAGTTCCTAGTTTATCTTACTTAGCCTGATGTTTTATTCCTGTCATCATTATCATCCTTTTTATTTCCATTTTCCTATTTGTTTTAGGTTTAATTTGTCTTTCTTTTCTTTGTCTAGAATATTTGGGTGGAAGGCAAGCAAATTGAGTAAACTTTTCTGTTTTTTCAAATATAAATATTTGAAACTACGTACCTTCTTCAGAGAATTGTTTTACCTACATCAAACAGGTTCTCATTTCCTTCGTGAATTCTTCCTTAACCTCTGGGTCAGAGATGTGTATTGTCTGATTTCCAAATTTTTGATGATAACTTTCAAGGCACCTTTAGGTTATTGGTTTCTAATTTAATTCCTTAGCAGGAAAAGACTGTAATTTGTATAATTCCAATTATATTACAATTATTGACATTCATTTTATGACGCAGTATGAACTGTCTTGGTAAAATGTTCTACATGTGCATGAAAAGAATGTGTACTCAGCTTGTGGTGAGTAAGGTGACCCACAGATGTTGGACACCTCACTAATTTGGTTCGTAGTGATGGTAGGGCCTTCTCTGTTCTTACTGATTGTTTTATTTGTGTTTTTAAGCATTGAAAAGAAATGAGAAGCTGCCCCACCAAAATTACGAACTTGTGGAATTTTCTGTTCCGTTCTAGCAGTGTTTACTTTATATATTTCAAAACTTTGTTATTAGGCACAAACACGTTTAGAATTGTTGAATCTTCTTGATTACTTAACCTTGTCATGATTATGACATCTACCTTTGTACCTGTTTCTCATTTTGAAATCTACTTCACTCAATACTAATTCAACCATACCAGCTTTCTATTCATTTGTGTGTGTGCATTATTTTTTCCCGTATTTTTTCTCTTAGCTTCCCTTTGTTTATGTATTTTATATGTTGTTTCTCAGTGACAGCGTAAGTTTGAATGCTGCCTTTTTATCTAGTGTAACAGTCTGCCTTCTACCTGGCATGTGGATGACTCAGCTTTCTCACTTCTGGGGCAAAATACCTGACACCTACAACTTCGAGGAGGAGAGGATTATTTGACCTACAGTTTCCAAGAGTTCATCCAGGATCAACTGGCTCCCAGGCAGGAGCATCATGGTGGAAGGACTTCGTGGTGGCCCATAAGCAGAGCATGGGGTACAAGGCCAGAGAAGAAAGGGTCAAGACCCAGATACAGTTCTCAAGGTCACGCCTTCATGACCCACCAGAACACACTCAAAATGGTACCTCATTAACCCCCTAGGTATCTCTTGACCCAGACAAGTTGACAATCAAGATTAACTGTCACATTGTGCTTAAACTATTTTCATTTAACATAATTATTGATACAATATGTTTTAAAGCTGTCATCTAGCTGTTTGTTTTCTATTTGTTCCATTACTTTTTGTTCCTTTCCCTCATTTTTAGAATGAGTAATTTTTAGTAATCTATCTTGTCTTCACACTGGTGTTATAGCTGTATGTATTTATTTATTTTTTTAGTGTTTAGTGTTTTTTTAGAGTTTACAAAATGCATACCTATCTGAGTCTGCATTCAAATGATCTTTGATTCCTTTAGGCGGAGCCTGAGAGCCTCACGGCAGTGGCCTCCCTTCCTGTGTCCTCACCTTCGTGCTGCCATCCTCACACCTTTCGTTTCCACACACGTCACATGTCCCACAATGCATTGTTTTTGCTTTACAGAGTCAGTTACTATTTAAGAGATTTAAAATGAGAGAAATCATACCTTCCTACATATTTGCCATTTCTAGTGTTGCTTGTTTTTTCAGCTTCTCCAGATTCTTCTTGATATCATTTCTCTTCTGTCTGAAGATTCTCTTTTAATATTTATTATACTGTACACCTGGTGATGAATTTTTCCAGCTTTAATGCCATTGTTTCCCTGTCATGTTTGAAAGATGCTTACCATGCTTTCCAATTCTGGCTTGACAGTGGTTTTCCCTCTTACAGTCCTTTAAAATGTGTCTCCATTGCCTTTGGGCCTGCAAAGTTTTCCAAGAAGTCTGTTGTTATTCTTATATTTGATTGTCATGCCTAGTATGTGTGTATTTTTAAAATTTGGTTGTTTTGTATTTTCTGTCCACTCATTTTCAGTAGTTTAATTATGATATATCTTGTGATTACCTTGACAACTAATTCTTCTTGGGTATTTTGTTGTTGTTTTTGTTTGGTTTGGTTTTGTTTTAGCTACTGGATTGTAGATTTATAGTTTTTAACAAATTTGGAATTTTTTTCAGCTATTTTTTCTTCATACATTCTCTTCTATGCTCTGTGCTCTATATTCTTTTGGAGTTTAGAATTCTAGACTGTTGATTAGTGTTCTGCATGTCACTAATGCTGCTTACCTTTTTTCTGTGTTTTTCACTCTTCCCTCCTGTCTATACAATGGCCTTCAGTTTTACAGATCTTTATTTCTGCAGCATATTATCGGATTGTAATCTTATTTGGTATATTTTGATTTTAGATATTTTATTTTTCAGTCCCATTTGAGTATCTTTTATATTTTTCATTTCTCTCTTCATTATGCTCATATGGAGTTAGCAAACAATGGCCCGTGGACCAGCCATGTATTTTTATAAATAAATCTTATTGGGACACAGCCACGCCTATTGCTTTACAGTCAGTGTATTCTGCTGCACATTACATTAACAGAGTGGAATGCTTGTGACAGAGGCTGTGTGGACGCAAAGCTGAAGCTCTTGCTGCCTCGCCTTACCCTTTAACACAATGTTTGCTGACTCATACTTCCATATTCTTTGTCTCATGGTACACATACATACTTGATGCTTTCATGCCCTTTTTGGTTAATTTCATCATTTCTGTCATTTGTTGTTCTATTTGCACTATCTTCCACCTGATAATTTTCTTGTGTTTAATTCAATGAACACTGTGAATTTTACATTGCTTAGTGAGAATTTTGCTGTATTTCTGTAAGAGTGTCAGATTTTTTGCAGCATGCTAATGTTACTTCCAGATTAGTTTGACCCCAAAGGTTCATTTTGATCTCTTCTATGGAAGATCTACAATAGTCTTTCTTCCAGGTTAAGTTTATCCTTTTTCTAAGTTGGTGTCTTTTGTGGTGTGTGTATTGCATGTTCAATGAGGTCGGGCTGAAGAGAACTCAGAACATTCTCCATTGCATGTGAAGGATCAGCTTGTTCACATTGTTTATTTCTCAGTTGCTCTTGTCTGAAATTTGTTGACATTTCACCTTGTTCATGCTCAGACTGACATCCACCCCAAGACTCACAGAGACCTATAGTCATATTTCTAGAAATTTTTCTTCGCAAAGCTCTCTCCTGTCTGCTATGCTTCCCCATAGCTGCCTTGATCACCGTGATTTCTGGCTCCTCCATTCAGCAGAGTTAGGTTTGCCTTCCTGATCATAGTCTGGGAATTACCTTCAGGTGAGAGCTGGGAAAGGCAGCATTCCTTTCCTTCGTTTCCCATTCCCCTGGAACAGAGTCATGTCTCTCCCATTTTCCTATGTGTGAAAATAGCTGCTTATACTTTGTCCAGTTTTCCAGTTGTTTTTATGGGATGAAATTCTAGTCTTACTTGCATGGTATGGCAAAATTTTGCTTGTTTTCACTCTGTTAGATATTTTATTTCGTTTTCCATTCGCTATTTCTCTAAATTGAAAGCTATGGTAGCATGAGAATGAGTTGGGAGGTTGGGAATAGATGAGCTAAATGTGGTTAAGGCACATCTAGTTATTTTAGAATTTATCCTGCAAGGACTAATTCATATTGTAAGTGTCCTAAAATGAGTCACAGATGGAGAGCTTCTGTACGTGATGTACCTGGTATGAGGTGGAAATAGATGCTCTTTATCACTGATTGCACTGTGATGCACTACGATGCCTGTGTTGGCTACTTTTCTCTTGTTGCTAAGACAAAATACCTGAAGCTCAAAATAAAGGAAGGAAAGGTTTATTTAGCTTACAGTGCATGGAGGTTTCTGTTCATAATCAGCTGGCTCCAAAGCAGAGTACAGTGGCTGAGGGGTAACCATTCATGGTGGCTGTGACAGATAACGAAAGCAAAAAGAGCAAAAGGGCAAAAAAGAGGGAGCATTATATTATATTACAAGCAGGCTACACCGTTCCGGTGGATGGGTGTAGCATTCATACCATGTCTGTGCCCTCCTCTTGCACAGGCTGAGTGTGTCTACAAAGTAAGGACCCTGGCCCCCTGCTGAGTCACTTAGTTAAGCTTCTGACCTTCTCAAATTGACACAATGGACAATATCCTAGAGAGGTAAGGGCATGTCCTGTACACCCCGGGCTGGAGAACTGCCGGGTTACTTAGTTAAGCTTCTAGTCTTCTCGAGTTGACAGCGTATCAACCATTACAATGCCTGAGGTTATCCATGACTCCGGGAAGACAGTATGACTTCAATCTAAAGACCAGCTCCGGAGGGCACCCACACTCACTCCTGTGCAATGCGAGCCTGAGAGATGGAGTTCAGAGCCCTTCCCCCGGCTGGGGCAGGGGATCCAGTGCAGCACAGCACCCTCACAGAGTGCCTCAGCCACCTCCACGCTACTCCAGAGGAACAGAACGAGGACCCCCATCTGCATTTATCACAGCTGAGGCCTGTCCAAGCTGTCCTGGTTGTAAAAAGCAGAGGATAAATGTTAAAAATACTTCAATACATCTCACAGATGATATGTAAGATAGTCATTAGTACCTTGTTTTCAAATGTGTTGTCTGCTAAAAATGAGACTAGAAAATGCCTCTCACATCATGCCAAATTGTAAGAATTAGAATATAAATCTGTAAACACATTATGATCATTTTATTGTGTATATGTACATATATGCATTTATAGAATATATATTTTATATTTTTATATATAACATTATATATGTGTGTGTAATTGGAAGAAAATTTACCTAAAGATTAATGACCTATCTCTGGGTGACTGGACTGATAATGTGTGAGGAATCAGACCCCACAATTTTTTCATGCTAAATGTATAAATTTGCCATTGTAAAAAAAGGGTATTTGTCCAATAAGAAAAACAAAAGTATTTGTTTGTATATTGTTTTTTTGAAAGAACAGTACTGCTTACAATTAATTAAAGTGCTGTTTCATCTTAAAAACAAATGACAAGATCGATGGAGTGCAGGACCAAATTTTGAATGCTGCAGCTGAATCTCCTACCTGGGTGACTGGAAGTTTGTCTGTTTCTCTTCCTTTAGATAAGTATCAAAGTCATGGTTCAGGACACGCTCACTGGCACGGAAAAACTCGTTAGTGTCGCTTTCTCTACGTTTGTGGCCAAACCAGTTGGAGAAGAAAAGGTAAATTCTTTATGTGAAGAGCTATTTCTTCATGTAAGTCAGGGAATAACCAAATAACTGCATGAGAATTGTTTCTTTTTATCATGAGACTCCCTGTCTCAAAATTTGTTATTCACCAATATTCACTCTGAAGCTATCTTATAGTTTGAAAAATAAGTCTTGGGGCATCTGGGGGTGGGGACGCCCTTCTAAGCATCACAGAGTCCTGATGCGCATGCTTGGCCTGCTGCGAACCATGCCTAGGCTGCAAGGGTGTCCTCATTTCCATTCTGCGTAGGGTCGGGTGCCTGAGATGCGCCCTCCTTTACTCTGAGCGTTATTTAAATGCGATAGTTGGTTTGGAATGTAAACGTCTCCCTCCCAGGAAGCTCCAGACGTGTGTGCATGGCGGCTTCTCCAGCTCCGCTTGGAAGTGGCTGAGGTCCCTGCGTCCCTCTCCTCACTTTCTCCACAGCACATGGCCAGGTGACAATTCCTGTGTGGCCCCCGCAGGCTGTGAGCACCAGCTGCTCCTCCCCGGGGCACACTGCAGGGGCAGCCTGGCCTCCTAGATGCCCGACTGTCACGCACCCTGGGTCCCTCCACTCCGGGCCTGGCATAAACACACTGCAGGGGAAATTCCTGTTGTCCCATTGCTGCTTTCCAAACCATGGTCTGTGTTGCTGGAAATGCAACTTCCTGAGCCCGACCAGGATGTGCTGAGTTGGAATCATAGGTGTAAGGACAAAAGAGATCCCCCTCCCAGGAAAGACCCATCAAAGCATGAGTAATGAAAATGAATAGACGCTTCTCAGGAGAAGTGTACATGGTCAGTAAATACATGGAAAATGTTCAGCATCGCTGGCCATTAGATACACGTAATGTACAACAACACTGAGACTCTGTCTCAGCCCAGAAGGACTGGCCGTGATCAAGAACATTCGTGAACATTAGACACTGTTACAGCTCTCACCAAACCTACTGGTTTTCCTAGAATCTCTCCAAATCTCTAAACTCCAGGGAATGAGAGAAGTAAGGGGTGGATGCAGGGTTCCCACATCTGGAAGCAAGGGACAGGAGGACACGCATGGCCACCCCACAGCTTCGGATGGAGGAGGGTCATCCTCCCACCGCCCCGGCCTCAGACTTCTCACTCTGCAGATGCGAGACTCCCACACCCAAGCCCAGTCCCTGCCTGGTGAAGAGCTGTCCCAGTGGCCCTTCTGGGAAATCAGCGCCTTTCAGTGTCACCGTAACTGGGAGCTCAGACAGCCTCCTTGTAAAGCACCCTCCCAGGATAACTTCTTGTCCAGTCAGTGACATGCTTGTTCAGTGGCTCTTCTGAGCAGTAGGAAGGCACTGTGCAAAGGAATAGTTTGGTTTGAACCAACAGGGTCACTGGATCTCTGTGTAAAGTGAGTTTACTCTGGGACAAAATGGGCAATGATTAACAGGTCTCGGTTCAACAATTCTGGGTCAGATTGCTGCACACAGAAAGGTTCCTGGGGTCCGCTCACCCCAGCTTATGGAAGCTGGGGGAGAAAGAAGGCACAGGCCAACATCAGAGAGGCTCTACTGCGGCTGCCATGAGCCCACGGGGTCCTCTATCAGTCCCACATGCAGATAGGGATGACCACGATCTCTGCAAGGAGCCTTGGTTTCAGGAGAACCAGAGCGCAAGTTCACCAAGCAGCCTTTTATAGCTCACTGGCCATGCAGCTGAAACGAGATTATAGAGAGGTAAACCGACATAAGCTGTCAGCGTGCACATTCCTGACCGGCTTGGACATGGCGGTCCAAGAGCTTGGCCCTTAAACAGTCTCGGATGAATCACTAGCTTATTTCATGCTTGTCTGGGCCAAGGGTCAGGACTGGACCCAGGTGTCCCTCAGTACAGGCTCAGCCGGTTGCCATCTGGGGTAAAGGCTGAACCCTTCATACGGGGCACCAGCGGTCCAGGTTTCCGGAGGTCACTTGGAGCTTCGCTTTGACACATCGATCTTTCTAGTTGGTTTAGTGATAATGTTTTTACTGTGTGATGAAATCCCCAGTTGGGACTGTCTCTTGTGCAAGATAATTTCTCTAGATCCTCTGTCTTCTCTCCCTTTGATGTTTTATTTTTGCAAAAGATAGAAAGCATTTCTTGTCAAAAATTCAGTGGAGTCACAGTCCCTTTCCTCCCTCATCAGTCTAAAGAATTTCATATTTTCTAGTTCTGTTGAAAAAGTTTTAAATCAAGGAAAGTAAACAGGGCTGCCTAGGTTGAATCCCCAGCACCACAAAAAAAGGAAAACAGATAATTTTTAAAGAACATCTTTATTACATGAAAGCGTAAGTAATCCTATGCTGATTTTTTAAAATTTAAAAATATTTTAAGGAAAAATTTAGTCAGTGTATGTTCTATGAAAATATCCTTAAGAGCATGAGTTACAAAATCATGTAGTGTATATTTTTTTTTTAATGTACAGTATGCTCTTATAATTTACCAAGGCAATGAAAATGTGGCAGGGGAGAAGAAGCAAGATGTGGCATGCACAGGTACAAATTCCCTAGGATGAATGTTATCACTGTGTATATCTAAAATGTACCAATAAATTAAAAAAAAAAAAGAGGCAATGAAAGACCAATGTTTTTCTTTCTCTAGATTCATTTAAAACCAGTCAGACTCCTGACTGAACAAGACCGTGTGGAACACGACCTGGCATCTGAGAGAAGGAGAGTCCGATTACAGCATGAAGACACCTATCAGAGCTTAATGGAGGAGAGCGGCAGGTTTGAAGGTCAGTGAAGCTCACCCTAGGGATCCAGGCATGAGCAAGCGAAGGCGAATTCTACCTCCACTCCCACCCTGTGCCCAGGAGCCCAGCAGCCGGGAAGGCAGGGACTGGCCGGGCCGATGCTAACGGAGACGCCCGGGTCCTCCTGTGTCAGAGGCGTCAGGGCGGGGAGGGGACACCGGGGACCAGGCAGTTGGTGGCATCCACGACCCATGGGTGAATGAAGCCTTCGGTGGTGGAAAGAGGTTCTTCAAGGTTTCTGCTTTGAGGAACTGAAACTGGTAGAGCCAAGGGGTGCTCAAGGTCAAGGGCGCTGTTCCCAGAATGGGAGATATGGGGTCCTGGGTCCAGACTCATCTGGGTGACTAAGAGGTCATTAGAAGGACGCGTTGGTTCTAGGAGAAAGGGACGATTCATTTTAAGCCTGTACTTCCGGTACCTGGAGAGTGTTACTTATTTGCTGACCATTGAAAGAGCAAGCTCATTGCTAGGTTGTTTTAAGGAAATGAAGTCTCTGCCACTCTGCAACTCTGCTCAGAAGCGGGAGTCTCCCTTTGTGAAGACGGCCTCAGCAGGAAAATATGCTTTAGATGTGTTTCGTGGAAAAAATAAACTAGCGGGACTGTGAGGACAACCCGAGGGCAGACCAGGCAACCGTTCATAAAAAGCAAAGCCACAGCGGACCCACATACACCCTGCTGAAGTCTCACTGGGAAATCCCAGGAAAGCGCTGAAATGCCAGGCGGGACCTGCAGCCCGGGCCTAACCCTCACGAGCTTTAACAAGCACATCTCCTGGGCGGCAGCAGAGTGCACAGCCTCGTTTTCCCAGGCTGTGCACAGATGTCTGCACAGGGGTGACTCTAAAACCCGGTTGTCCCTGCTGAGACGGCACTGCCTGCATTTGTAAGGAGAAAGTAGAAAGAGCCACTGGAAAACCAGAAAGACTTCTTTTCACTTCACCTGGCCTAGAACAGATCAGTCTCAGCTCCTCTGCTCTGAGTAGAACCTAACTCTATTGATCATGTTTTCTTTTTGGAAAATTTTCTAACTTTCACGGCCCAGTGGTGGAAGAGAACCAAAAGCCAGCTTCTCTGAGACGCCGACACCAGAGCTGCAGGCAGGGAAATGTAGAGTGTGAGGGTGGTCCCGCTGCTCCCCGCAGGTCTGCAGGAGGCCGTTCTGACTGGGTGGCGCTTTCTGCAAGAAGGCAGTGGGTCACCTGCCGGCGAGGCAGGCTTCTAGAAGAGGGGGGCTCCACATCAGACCCCCAGGATGGGAATCTCCCTCCAGGCTCTGAATAGCACAACTGCAAATTGTTAGGATTGGGGAAAAGCTGACCCCAGGCCCTACGCTTTCAGAAGAAAAGAGGAAAACATGAGGTGAGCTTTTGGAAGGAGGACTTTCAGGGGACACGTTTCTGTGCCCTGGGTCATCGTCTGGTACGCTGGGGAAACTTAAAATGCGAAGCATTTAATCACAGTTTTTCAGTAAAGAATCAGACCTCAGGAGCCTTCTCCTGGCCGAGCCTTCTGTGTGTTCCGAGGTAGAATGACCACCGTTCAGGTGAAAGGTCTTGACCTGAAAATGTGGACGTGAATGTAAAGTTGTCAGCGCAGGATGATGTCACACCTCTAAAAACATCCAAAGTACAAATATCGAACCTGCCCACCCAAAGCCTGCAGGGAACCCGAGCTCTGCTCTCTGTACTTAGCCCGAGCTGGAGCTGGGAGCCGGGCTGCTGGCTGAACCCTGCAGTAAGCTGTGTTTCTGTCACTTGGCCGTCACCTGCCACATCGGGACAGTCAGCTCCGTGGCTGACGCACGTGCACTGAGGCCCAGTCAGCAGCCACCTCCTCTGGTCCCCACCTGGGCTGGCCACGTCCACAGCAAGTCGAGTGACCGTTTCCCAGCTACCCCTTGGGAAAGGGGATGCTGCCTTATATTTGAGTCTTCACAGTATGTCATGTTTTATCAATTTTTTAAACTTTACAATTACTTTAAAATGGATAATACATGCATAGGGGGAAAAATTCAAAAGATATGAAAAGGAATACATTAAAAAGCGGGGCTTCCTACCATCTGCGTCTCACAGTTCCCGCCACTGTCAGCGCCCTCTCTCTCTCTCCCTCTCCCTGTCTCTCTCTCTCTCTGTCTCTCTCTCTGTCTCTCTCTCTGTCTCTCTCTCTCTCTCTCTCTCTCTCTCTCTCATTGATAGAATGACAAACAGTAGTTATGTACCTGTTTTCATTTATCATTATACTTTAGAGAAAGCTTGTAATGATTTATTTTGAACAAAAAATTGTAGCATTTGGGTAAGCAATATTAGGCTGAAAAAAATTTCAACTCATGCTACTTAGGGTGCCATCTAATAAAATCAGTTTTTTAAAAGAAAGGTAATTCTGACTTGATGGCACACACCTGTAATCCCAGCTACACAGAAGACTGAGGCAGGAAGAGCCCGAGTTTGAGGACAGCGTGGGCAGGTGACAGGGACTGTCTCACAAGAAAAATAAGTCAAGTGCTGGGGGTGTAGCTCAGCACTGCCCGGGCTCCTTAGAACCATAAAAAGAAAGAGAGGGAAAGGGAAGAGGAGGTGGGGAGAGGAGGGGAGAGGAGGGAGAGGAGGTCCCTGAAATCTCTTTAGCAACCATCCAGTTTGGATTATAGCAATGTGGTAGACGCATGTCTGGCAAAGCTATGATTTCTGTATGGATTTTACAAATCCGTCTCAGCAGTCAGAGAAATGGGAGAAAATGGTGCCCTTGGAGGGGGCTGGAAAGGACATGTGTGGGGGTCAACGGCCACAGGACGCTGGCGTCTGGTGTGGAGCACCACAGGGCCGGGCACACAGCTGTGTGAGCCACGCCGGGGCGGCTGGGCTGCACCCCAGGTGGCGTCCCCTGCAGGGCTCTGGGCAGGGCCAGGGCTGTTCCCGGGACCTAGGTGAGCAGGGGCAGAGCAGGGTGCCGGGCCACCTCTGTGCCTCTGGGGCCAGTGCTGGAGCAGCACGCACCCCAAGAGTCCCCACTGCTGAGGTGGGCCTGGGCAAACCCCAGGCAAAGACCTCGGGAGACCCCAGTGGGTGCCATCCAGCCCCCAGGGTCTGAGGGAGACCCCAACCTCTGCAGATGCGATTTGTCACCTAAAGAATTAGAGTGGAATGTTACCGAGTCTTAAACAATGCAAGAGTATCAAAAGTAGAATCTGGGGACAGAAAGATAACCTAGAAGTTTGGGCAGGGAATTTCTATGAAAAACAGTAATTAAAATTCTAAATTCAATGAATGAAACATAAATATCATGTCAAACTGGATATTTTAACATTTGTTTATTTTTATTTTCTGGTACTGGGTGTTAAGTCCAGAACCTTTGTACTAAACTATACCCCCAGTCTTTTTTAATTTTTGTATTTATTTGAGACAGGGTCTGGCTAAATTACCCAGGGTGGGCTCAAAATTGTAACCCTCCTGCCTCAGCCTCACAGAATACTGGGATTATAGACATGGGACATCAAGCCTGGCTCAGGAAATACAGCTGAAGGAATTACCTATGGTGGAGCCTGACAGGTACAGCAATGGGAAATAGGTAAGAGAGGCCAGGAGACATGGAGCGGGATGTGAGAAGCCCAGCACATCTCACCGAGGAGTGACACTGGAAGCAGATGACACAGAGACACTTCCCTGAGAGATAACAAGAGAGTTTAACGTACATATGAAAAGACGCTGGGCCTCATTACTGATCTGTGAAATGCAAATTATAGCCAACATGAAATACTACTTCACACGCGCTAAACTGGAAAACATCAAGTGTCTGATAATACTGTTTAAGCAGGAGTGGGGAAGACTGGGAATTCTCACAAACAGCCGACAGCAGTGCCTGAAACTCCTCTGTGAAAGCAAGGGCCGTGCGTGTGAAGTGAATCCGCGCAGCGAAGCTCATCCACCCCCCATTCATTCACTTCACGAATGTGCTCGGCTAACCGTATTCAGAGCCGTGCATATTAGCACAAAAATACTCATAATCCCCAGCCAAAGAGCTCAGCATCTAGGGGGCCAGATAATAAAAGATCACACAACTGAACATAGACCCATAGCTGTAAGAGGAAGGTGCCGATATTAGGGCTCATCGTGGCAGTCGAGGAGGGCTTCCCAGAGGAAGTGACCCCTGGCCTGGGCCAGCACGGAACACAGCACGAGCGGAACGGGACAGTTGTGTGCAGTGTCCTGACGGTGAAGGCAGTAACCCAGAAAAGCCGAGTGAAGGCGGAGGACAGGAGAGAGTGTGCTGGGGAAAGCGTGGTGGCCGCTGTCCCGGACGTGGTGGGGAGCAAGTCCCGGGAGGGATCTTGGGGCCACAGATGTCACAGTAACATCGTGTTCACTACTGCTGCAGGGTCATTTTAAGGAAGAGACTCAAGTGATCAATGGAACAAAAGGGGAAAAGAATTAAGAGACCACCAATGAATTATGAATGGAAAAACTCCATGAGAAGTGGGGTGAAAGGTCTCTGTGACCACATTTCCTGGCCACCCGAGTGGGTCCGACCCAAGGCGGGCTGCCCCTGTTCCCAGCACACAGCGGAGCCACTGGCGTCACCCACTCCACAGGCCTGGATCCCCGCAGCAGGGACTCCCTGGGCGACCGGAGTGTGGGACCACTGAGTTGCTGAGAGCGAGAACCAGGCCGCGAGGACAAACAGCAGACCTGACTCAGAAGACTCGGGGCCCGGGTCAGGAGAGCGAGTGCGTCTTCACCGCCATAACTGCATTTGGTGTCCCTGACCCCCGTTCCTTTATCTGAAGCATCACTGGGGACGACTCCTGGCCCATGTGGACAGCATGCAACTCAGAGAAGTGTGCCCATGTCAACTCAGCACCCCAGCGTCCCCGCCCTTCCCCCCGTCCTGCCCCACCCAAAGGACACCGCCACCACGGAACCCACCATGGAACCCATCCTACAAAGGCCAAAGCTAGCAGCTCCGTTCCGCCCAGCTGTCCCCCTTCTAGGCGTCTTTCTGAAAGAGTTAAAGACGTCAGATCACAGTGGTCTACTCACGCCCATGTTTACAGCTGCGAACTCACTGTGGCCAAACCGCGAACGTGGCTTCTGTGTTCCTCGGCAGACGAATGGGCCAGGAAGACGAGGTGCTCACACACGGTGCAGCCCTGCTCCGCCATTAAGAAAGATAAACTCGGGTCATTGGTCGGAAAATGGGTGCATCTTGAGATCGTAACGTTAAGTGCAATAGATCAGACACACAAGCTTAAATATTGTGTGGTTTCTCTTATATAAGAAATGCAAAGTATAAACAAAACTAAAGAGCTAAAAGCAACATAGAGAATAGAAAACAGCGATAGATCTTTTGCAGATGGGAAGGGGGCCAGGAGCTGGGCGGGGCACAGAAGGCACGAAGGTGTGTTACACATGCGCACTGATTCCCCGCCACGGAACGCAGCCTCGATGTACTGCAGACTAAAAGCCCCTCGAGCTTGGGGGGAACCACACTGTAGTCCAGATGTCAGTGGGCGCACCAGCCGGGAGGAGGAATCTGTGGGGAGGGCTTTCTGGTCGGTATCCCTGACCCCCACCCACCGTGACCCCAGGAAGCCCGCTCACCTCCTCGGTCTGCCTCTGGGACAGAGGCGCAGAGGTAGGTCACACAGTCCATGCCCCGTCACTGACATTGCCCCTGACCCCCAGATCCCGTGTGCAGCGAGGAGGAAGGGACCGTGACCAGCGCCACCGCCGTGCAGAGCATCGAGCTGGTGCTGCCGCCCCACGCCAATCACCACGGAAACACATTCGGGGGCCAGATCATGGCGTGGATGGAGACGGCAGCCACCATTGCGGCCAGGTTGGTGGCTTTGGCCTGGGACTTGGGAACAGCGGGGTGGAGGGACTGGAAAGGGTCTGAGGCGCAGGGGTGGGTCTTCCCAAGGACCAAGGAGAAAACAGAGGAAAGTGTTGCCGTTTATCCGAATGAGGAAATTATGAACCATCACCCACTTACCTTAGGGGTCTTCTTTCCTTTCCTACAAAGCCACTGTGTAAGCTCCCGGCTCAACAGTAACACTGAAGTAGCAGCTTTGCTGTTTTATTCTAATTATGAATGTTGACCTTGTGGCACTGAAACTCACGGTAACAATGTTCGTGATAAGGCTGGTGAGGAAGGGCAATAGGAGACAGCTTTGCACTCCGAAGCAATCTGATGACAGACCTGCTTTTTGAAGACCATGTCCAGTTAGGACCGGCCTTTGCGGTGCTTGTTAAAATCATTACAGAAAAAGGAATTAATGAAAAACAAGAAGAAAAAGAGGGAGTACTAGACAAATCCAATTCTAAGAAGGTTATTTTATTTGTAACAGAGCAGTGTAGGAAACGGAGCAGTTTAAGGAACAGGGGTGCTATGGAAATGCGTCTGAACAAGACCTGCCCTTCTGTCAATTTTTGTAATTATTTAAAATTAAATTTTTATCTTCTGCAAATTAAAAAAATATTGTACTATTGAGATGTCCATAGTTATGGCTATAATTAGACGCCCGTAGCCATCTTTTCCTTAAACTATGCACAAAGAAGAGAGCCTGTTTGGAAAACAAGATCGTCACCCTTAAGGACCATAGTGCCTTTGACCTTGAACGCGCTCTGTTGCGGAGACTGAGCTACAACTGAGGAGGCTGGGGTCGCTTTCCTTCCTGCCGGCTCCCCTCTCCAGGGCAGCTGTGTGACAACAGTGGGGATTTAACATGCAGAAAAGTATGGCATTTCTAAACCTAGATATTCACTATTGCAATTTCCAAATCCCATGCACACAAAAATCGTCAGATGCATATCTCGGAGTCTCCAGGGCTTGGTTCAGTCACCCAGGTGCTTTGCATGTGGGGAGGAGCATGTGCCCTTTTGACCTGGGGGTGACTCCAGGGAGCTGTGCTGGGGAGCAGTGAGTGGCATCTGGGGCAACTGCCTCTCCCTGACCCCGTCACAACCACCTGGCACCTGCTGTCAGATGCACGGAACCGCACACCGGAACAAAGGCCGGCGGGAAGGCACCTGTCCCCACCGCAGGAAGTGGTGCTTCCCGTGCCCCCGTGGCTGTCTACACAGCCGGCTCAGATAGTGCAGCCCATGACTTACTCCACTGGAGGCAGATTCTGCTCCGGGTGCGGCGGTGCTGCCTGTAACCCCAGCACTCAGTGCTAGCCTGAGCTGCAGCGAGTTTCGGGGCCCCTGGACTATCCTTCGGGAAGGACCCCAGCTCCAAACCAAACAAGAGGCGGAAGCCAGGTTGCAGGGATGGCTGCTGCCGTCCAGTGCGTGAAGAGCCCGAGGACACCTGGCTGAGAGTGACCATTGCCCTCTCCCTCCTGTCCGCGCAGCCGCCTGTGTCGAGGACACCCCTGCCTCAAGTCCGTGGACATGTTCAAGTTCCGGGGCGCCTCCACCGTCGGGGACCGGCTGGTCTTCAGGGCCGTTGTCAACAACACGTTTCAGACCTGGTAAGGAGCACACGCTGGCGGGCTGCCGGACTCAGGCTCGGGCTTGCACAGTCGCAGCTTCGGGTTTTTAGTTCACTGTAGCTCTGAATGTAGGGACTTCGTGTTTTAATTTGTATTTGTATCGGCCTGTGTTGGCGGTGTGTGACTGTCACCTCCATCATGCAGAGTCAGGGCAGGGACACAACCGTCCCCACTCCTTCCCCGTCCCTGTCCCCCTCCCCCTCCCTCTTCTCCCCGCCCCCTCCCACCGCTTCCCTTCTTTGAAGGGTCTGTCTCCCTGTGTCCCGTTGTTCTGTCTTTCATGATGCTTTGAGTTTCTCATGCGAGAGAAACCCTGTGATAGTTCGGCTCGTGTGTCCAGTTTCCTTTGCTTGGCGTTACTGCCTCGGGGCGCACCCCTTTTCTCTCTGCGGCAGTGAGTGTGCTCCTGCTGCGTGTTGAAGCTTCACCCGTGCTTGAGAGTCTGCGGCCACATATTTGAACCCCGGCCCTGCTTGGGGCCCTCTTCACACCGAGCGAACTGGGCTTATTTGGGCTTTTGTCCCGCAAGGGTGGTAGCCGGTGCCAGCTGGCCCAGGATGGTTCTGGCCTGTGCTTGTCATCCTGGCCTAATTATTAATTCATCCTTTCATTCTCCAAACAGTCCTGGTGGCCACATGGTCGACTGACTCGTAGTGGATCTGTTATTTATACCACAAGTCCAAACTGCTTCCTGGTTACTTCATCATTCTTGATCCATGATGAAAGATTTCAGTTACTGCTTTTTCTTTTCAAATGTAAAAACAAAATGAATATCTGTGCTTCCCATTTTAATATAGCATTCAATACTCTTAAATTATAGAAATGTTATTTTCAGAGAAGATAACTTGACTTTGTCACAATTTGACTTCCCCTGCCCCATTACCAAACTCCAGGCTGTGATCAGGCCCTATGCTGAATGCTCAGATAAACACGCCTGGCTTGGTGCCCTCATAGTCCTCCCTCACTTTGAGCACACTCGTCCCGCCTTTCTGGCCCCTCCGCGGCAGCTCTGGAGTGCTCTTTCCTGAGTGTCTCCGCCAGGTGTGATCGCTGCTGCCGAGCGCCATCCATCGGAAAGGCAGCTCATAAAACCCCGACACCGTGTCCTCGCCCACCTCATTCTGTGAACCTGGCAGTGCATGACCTCTGGCTCCTCCCCAAAGTCAAAATGACCGGGCGAGGTCAGTGTTTTAAATTGATTCAGGACACGGAGGCAGCCACAGCCGTGTGACTGAAGCCCAAAGTCTTTCCCTGTCAAAACGTTTTATTTCGACACCCATGCCACACGGCGGCCACATGTGCATGCAACATGCGTGTAGACACACACAGCCCCGCATGGCCTCGGAAAGCTCACAGGGCTTGCAGCAGCCCCGCGGCCACCTGAAGACGGGCTTCCTCGCTGTGCAGATTTGCTGCTGCCATGAACAGTGGGGCAGTCATGCACCCCGCGCACGGAGAGTGCTGGGCAGGGAGGCCGCCGCTCTGTGCCCACCGCCCCGTGTCCCTTGCAGTGTGGAGGTCGGGGTGCGTGTGGAGGCCTTCGACTGTCAGGAGTGGGCCGCAGGCCAGGGCCGGCACATCAACAGCGCCTTCCTCATCTACAACGCCGTCAATGACCAGGAGGAGCCGATCACCTTCCCCAGGGTCAAGCCTGTCTCCAAGGTGAGTCGTAGTCACAGCCGCGGCAGGAATCAGGCCGGCGAAGAGCCGCGCCCCCTCGCTCCCACGGCCACCACCTCCCTCACCTGTCCTCTGCTGCTGCGCCTTCTCTGCCTACAAAGTAACTCGGCCCTTGCCTGTTCCATCCTGTTCCGTCCTGTCCTGTCCCACCTTGTCCTGTCCCGTCCCGTCCCGTCCCATCCGGTCCCGTCCTCCCCTGCCCCCGTCTCCTCCCTCGCCACCCCTGCCCTTTGCTTTATCTCCTTTCCTCCGCTCCCCTCCGCTTCCCCCACGTCACGCGGTGCCCTGTGGAATGACGCAGCCCTGGACCTCTAGGCAGCCGCTCACAGCTGTGGGTGGCTGTGACCACTGCGTCCCTTCCTTAGTCCCCCATCTGTGGCCGTCTGTGGTCGGGGTCTCTCCTCCCCAGCGCTCCCCATCTCCAGGGCCGAGCGAGCTGTGTCCTCCGGGCAGGAGACCGCATGACTGCGCGGCCTCGGGACACAGAGCGGAGTTTCCGGCCGCCCTCGCCCACCCCCACCCGTGGCCCCTGTGGCTTCGGCACAGCAGTGGGCGGGCGCCCAGGGCCCAGGCAGCGTCAGCACTGCACTGCTAGAGTTTGGTCCATTTTACTCTTTTTCTTAAAGGATGATTTCAGACGCTACCGGGGAGCAATCGCACGCAAGAGAATCCGCCTGGGCAGGTGAGGGACGCAGCACGAGGGCCTCAGGGGCCTCCCCAGGGGCCAAGTTTATAGCCCAGGAGAGCCAGGTCTGCGTGCCCCCGGCAAAGCCCCCCAGCCCTGCTGCTCGTGCCCTCAGAGGGACCAGGCGAGCAGCGTGGGCGGTAAGGGAGGCAGGCCGGTGTTCACTGTGCCCACGTTTTCCAGGAGATACGTAATTTCCCACCGACAAGAGGCCTCCGTCTCCACACACTGGGACAGGAGCAAGCAGGTGAGCGGTGCCACTCGGAGCTCTGCAGGGGGAGGCGCGAGGGGAGCAGGGGAGCAGGGGAGCAGGCCCGCCCGGCCTCGATAGCTTCTGCTGCCTGCACAGTGAGGGCAGAGGCAGACCCAGCGTCCGGAGCCCAGGTCTCTGACTGGTTGCCAGTCGGTGACCCTGATCTTCTCCGATGTCTCGTCGGGTCCCCTGCCACCCTGAATGCCCGCAGGCTGGCGTCGCACCATGACTGGTGTGGAACATCATGCCCACAGCCAGCACTTTTATAAAACCGTAAAGTAGTGGTTGTTGGAACTGTTTTCAGCACAATGTAAAGGAAAATCCAAGTTTACTTATTACTCATGGATTATAAATCATCATCACTGAGCATGGTGGTGCATGTCTATAATCTCAGGACTGGGAGGCTGAGGCAGGGGGATCACCAGGAGTTCAAGGCCAGCCTGGGCTACATAGTTTAAGTTCAGCCTGAAGTACACAGCAAGTGCCTATCTCAAAAAACCCCTAATTTTTTTAAGAAATCTTAATTAATGACTTACTGAGAATCTATCTTTGCTCACAGCTGCAGCTGAAATGACACTAACCTGCTCAGCCTGCAGTTACCGTGCCAGTTTCTAAATTCAGAATTTGATATAGAAATTATACGTTTGCTGCAGCTCAGTGCTAAGCCCAAAAGACTCAGCTTAGCCAACACATTCCAGCTCGATCGATGCCTGTTCTCCAGGTAGAACAGATGTGATCCGCATCCGTGCTCCGGACACCAGCTTTCCCAACCCTTGTGTTCCAGGCGTCCCTAAGCGATGGCAACGTGGAGGCCCTCAGAGAGCTGGCGGCCAAAACTGGCTGGGAGGTGACCAGCGCCTTGGGAAAGGTAGGGGCGCCCAGGAGGGTGCATGTGCTGCCCCTTCCGCTGCCTCGCACTGGGTACCACGTCTCCATGGAAACCAAGGGGCAGCATCATCCCGCCGGCTGCAGGCTGGCCCGAGTGGAGTCTGTCACAGCTGCTCACACTTCCCTGCCCCTGGGCGTTGGTCCTCACATCCTCTCCGGCTCCTCATCTGCACCCGCTCAAAGCCCACCCGGTCTCCCAGAGCGGGTCAGGTCCTTCTCCATGGAGCCACTCCCGACTCAAGGCTCTCCCCCCCACACACAGCGGCCCTTTCTGGCGCCTCTCCGTGGAAATTAATCTGTCGCGGCATTCTGCACCGTGCTGTGAAGTTTCTCCCGCAGTTCTCATGAGCTGTGCGTACGCCCCATGCAGCAGTTCGACGTTTTCCGTGGTCTTTCCCTACGTGGATCCTAAACGTCTTAGCCGAGAGGTTTTGCCTTGATTTCCCATACCTCTCCCTGCAGCTTCTAGCGCTTCCACGTCTCCAGATGTCAGTAGGCATCTGCCGCTGGGCCCTGCGCTACGTGGCGCCCCTGGGAAGCCGGGCTGAGGCTGTGAGGGCCCCGTCACCCCGCCGGAGTCCCACTGGCCGTGCCTGGTGCAGGCCGGGGCCGCGCCCGGTCCCCTCCGCCGGTGCCGGTCCGCATCCTGTGCGCGAGACGGCCGCACGCCCGGGCCGCCCACCACGGTCTTGTCCTGCACCTGTTGGCCTGGCACGATGGCCACTGTGCCTGCCGGGGTGTCCCCATCTGGGACACGGTGTCACCTGGCGCTGAAACCCACGTCCAGTCAGCGCCCCCGTTGGCTCTGCAGCACGCTGCCCCGGCCCGGGTGCGTTCCGCTGGGTCTGCAGCTCTGCCTGGTTCCGTGGGGCGCACAGTTCAGCAAAACCCAGTGTCGCTTTCTCTTCACCCCCTTGAACGATGCTTCAAGCCGGTTCCTTTCACTGACGCGAGTCCGTGCCTGCGTCATTGTCATCGTCTGGGTTCCGAACTGCTGGCAGCCCTGGTGGGAGCGCCCTGGGAGGAAGCAGCAGCGCATGCGCAGGGGAGCGCAGGGCCGCTTTAAAACCCCAGGGCGCTGCAGGGCTGAGGTGGGAACAAACCCAGAGGAACAGCTTTTCTAGTGTCCTAGAAGAGCTTCCGGTGGCAAGGTCTCCATCTTTATATAAATATATAGTAGAGGATATTGCATGTGTTTTTGTGTTATCTCTATGAAATTTGAATCCCTGCCTTTAAAAATTTTACTTACAGCAAAAATCTGACAAACTTGCTTTTATCATCTTCTCTCCCAAGTCTTACCACTTTTATCAGGTTTTTTGTTTGTTTTTGTTTTTGTTTTGAGACAGTCTTGCTATGTAGTTGGGGCTGGCCTTGAACTCATTGCATAGGGTAGGTTGGCCAGGAACTCAGCAATCCTCCTGCCTCAGCCTCAAGTGCTGGAATTACAGGCGTGTGCCACCACACCCAGCTACGTGTTTAATTGTAAAATACAGATCTCGTATTTCCTTCTGTCACCTTTTAGTTGAATAGTTCAGTTGAAACACAACCGTCCGTTAGGAAACACACTTACCTTGTTACTGGGCGAGTGTGAGGAGGTTTCCTGAAGTGGAGATAGGAAGCTCAGAACCCGCACAGTAAGTCTCAGGTTCACTGACTGAATTTTCAAGCTGAGTCAGAAAGATGCAGAAGAAAATTCAGAGAGCAGAAAAAGCCCTCAGAGAGCAGAACGTGGGCGTCAGAGCCAGGCCAGCGGCCAAGAGCCAGGCTCATTCGTGGGCTGGAATGTCCTCAAGGCGGGGGACACAGGGTCCCCGTCCTGCCTTCTGTCTGCACTGTCTGAGGCTTTGTCACCGTGCGGCCCCCGAGCTCACATTGGAGCTGGTCCCGACCGCCCGCTTCACGGGGAGCTCTCTCCAGGATGCAGGGAGCGGGGAGGACAGGCGGGCCTGGCCCAGGCTTCTGGGTCTTCGGGACCCTCGGGAATTTTCCTGAGTGAGCTTCTAGAAGGGTAAAGGGCCCAAATAACTTTCGTGTTCTGAAGCTACTTTTGTTCTCAAAAGTTCAACCTGGAAATGATGCTATTTCTTATCTCCTATCTACACGACTTTTCTTCCATGCTACCACCATTTCGAGTTTTCACACAGGCACAGTGAGGCCTGTGTTCAGCACTGCGTCTGGCTGGGAAGTCCGGCTCACGGACAGAAGCTTTCAGCACAATTCTGCTTCCATTCGCGAACTGTGCATGAGGAGACAAACTTGACCATGGCTTCTTTCCCCAGAATCACGTAATGAATTCAGTTCATGAACCGAGGTATCACTGGGTTTACTCTCATTCAAAGCCTGGGATTTACAATGAATTAAACAGTCCTTACGATTTTCACTCACATCTACTTCCTATCTAAAATGACGGAATTAATGCTAATGATTCAAGACGCAGACGTTGTGTTGTGGAACCTCACACACGTGGTAAACTGTGGGAGCTGACACTGACAGCACAGTTTATAAACAAGCAGGGTGCTGTAGAGCTTCAACCCTACTGTCAACTCACAGGCAGGTCGCTGTTCAGGAAGAATCTACGAGGAAAGAACTCCAGGAGCTGAATTTCTAGCTCTTCGAAGGTGATGTTGAGAGAAGGCTGCTGGAGGGCGAAGGATTTCCAGGCAGTGGAGGGTAGCTCTGCTGAGTCCTCCCGGTGGAAATTATAAATAAGGGACTGGCCTGATAGGAGTAGCTTTTTCTTTAAGGAGTAGCTGAGAATGTGCTCGGAAAATCTGAGTATCACAGTGGACAACAGGAACCACCAGAAGACCTCTGGCTGGGACAGCACACCGGTGAAGGAAGCAGACCAGAGAACCCTCTTTTCCCTGAAGCTGGCAGGGGCTGGGTCCAGAGTGCCACCTGCCCAGCCCCCACCCCCTCTACCCTGCCATAATTCTCAGGTGCTTCCAAGGGAAATCAAGCTTTCCCTGGGATTCCATTAAAAACTGGTTTTATCCCACTCCCCACTGTAAACCCACGCCCATAAGTTGTACAAAAATTTCTAAAACTTGGAGTCTTACCAAGAATCCCCAACCCAAATGCAAACAGAATCTCATTAGAATGAAAAACAATCCCACTAATATATACTTGCAATCCAGTTTCAGCAAAATTTGAGCCCACTCACTTGGAGCTTCATTTCACTGAATACGTTTTCTCATCACCGAATGATAAAGAAAGCGTTTTAGCTGGCTGCAAATGGAATTTAACCTCCATTCTCCTGAGAGTAAAAGGGAACTCACTGTCCCAGAGAGTGCTTGTTGGAGAATTTTTCACTAAGGAAAAGTTGTTGTTAAACAGAACCCAAATCAACCGCTGTCCTCCTTGTCCACTTTGTCCCTGTGTCACTGATCCGGCAGCAGGGTGAGGGCAAGGACACTGGGCGCCTGGCCCTTCTGGGCGTGGACCCAGCTCTCACTCACTCTCCCAGTCCTGCTCCTGGAGTTGCACGCGTCATCCAGTGGACTCTGCTGAGACTTATTGTGACGCGGCCGCCTCGCTTGATGCTTGCTTTGGTTATGGGACAGGAAGCAGCTGTCCGGCCTGGGTAACGGTTCATCCATTCATCTCCCGGGGCTGCCACAGGGGAGGGCCATGCCGAAACAAGAGGCGCTGTCCCCTGTCCCTGCGTTCTGAGAGCTGGCAGTCTGTGCTCAGGATGCGGGGAGGTCACTTGCTTCTGAGGGAGAGGACAAGCGGACCCAAGTCTCTCCCCTCATCCTGGGGATGGGCTACCAATCCCTGGTGCTCCTTGGCTTGGAGACACGACACTGGGTCTCCACCTTTGCCTTTGCCTAGCATTGTCCCTTTGTGCACATCTGTGTCCCCTTGCCCCACTGGAGGGATGCCATCACCTTGGATTAGGGACCTTCCTTGTGGCAGCGTGACCTCATCTTAGATAAGTCCCTCTGCAATACCCCTGCGTCCATGCACGGTCCTGTTCTGCAGTACAGGAGGTCAGAGCTTCAGCACACAGATTTGGAGACAGGGTCAGGGTACACCACAATGCTTCACAAGTGCTCCGCCCACTCCTGCGCCCCTCTCCGCCCTCCTCCTACCAAGGACATGGCGGCCCCAGGCCAGAGAATGACCAGGCTGTTGGTTGCTAGGCTACCAACTCTGACAGTGCAGAGCCACTGCCACCACACTCCTGGAAGGTGGCTTCTCCCTGGGTTCCCCGTGCTGGGACGTGGGGCGAGGCCAGCTGAGGAGGGTGCGTCTCTCCAGGCAGCAGCTACCTGCGTTTTCCTTTGTGTTTGGTGAGGGCTCCCAGCCTGGGCCGGGCTCCCTTCGCAAAGAGGATTTAAAGATGTGTTTGGCCTCGAGGAGGTGGATGTTCCACGAGCAAATGATCACTTGATTGCTTCCTAATTTCTCATCTCTTCATTCTCTCACTGATTTTACACACACACACACACACACACACACAAACACACGAGTGTTTAAATAGGAGTTCCTCCTTCATAGTCTGATTTTTCCATCTGCTTGATTCCTGCAGCGAAATCCTGACCTCACACTTGTCTGTCCTCTCAGCCTGTTGCCATGGGGATGATTGTAAGACAGCAAATTCCCACACTGACTGCCGAGCCCCCAAAGGAGATGGGAAACCGGGCAGGAAGAAAATGTGCTCTTACTGTTCGCACATCTGTAACTATTGTCCAAATGCAGTAGCAGGTGAGCTGAGGGCACCAGCGAAGCCCTAGGGGTCCGTGTGCAGCAAACGGCGCCCCCACACAGGCTCTGCCGACCTAGGGAGTCAGACACTGGTCTTCCAGAAGGGCCAGCTTGGGACAGAAAAATCAAAGAAGGCTTTGTGCGGTGCACGGGGTACAGTGACAGGTTGGTGGCTCTGAAGGTGGCTGTCTTGACTGTTGTCCCCTCAGCCCCCTTGAGATGCACCCAGTATCCGGGAACACGTCCTAATCCACGGCATCGACCCTGTGTCTCTTGGGGAGAGGCCGCGCCAGCCCACCTAGGAGCCTGGTGATGGAACCTGGTGATGGTTTTCTTTTGTTCCTGGGTACAGGCAGGGAAACAGCGTGAAGCGATGAAGAGAGAGAGCCTGACACGCTTTATTTTTCGTGAGAAATCTGCTTGCACCACAATCAAACAATCTACCCCAACTGACAGGCCGTGTGCGGGACATGGGAGCCTCACTCTGGCCCGGACTTGCAGACGTCCACGTGTCAGATGTGACACTGCCATCCTTGGCTTTGCTTTTATTCAGGTGACGACATGTCTGAGCTCAGCTCCTCAGTCTAGCCAGGCATGATGGCCCACGCCAGTAATCTGTACTTGGAAGGCTGAGGCAGGACGATCACCCTGAGTTCAGCCTGGGCTACACAGTGAAACCCTGTCTCAAAAAATAAACAACAACAACAAAAAATCAGTCTCTGATTACATATATATACGTATGTGGCTTTCAAGTAAAATTATCATATTTTCTCTTCTAATTTAATTTTTCTTGTTAATATTTTTAGATAAAAATATACACTCTGGAAGAGCAAGCAGCCTTATCAGTCTGGGTTGAAAAGCGTGTGAGGTGCCCGGCGTCCCTGGCTTATCATCTCTTGTCGGACTTCACAAAGCGACCGTTGTGGGATCCCCATTACACGTAAGCTCAAGCCACGCGCCCTTGCCTTAGTCAGCCGTGTGACGCCACATACAGCAGCCCAGGGGCAGCCGTCGCCGTCGCCACGTGTAAGGTGCCGTTTTATTAGCTCGGAGTGGCTTGCAAAGCTGGCTCCTGCATCGGGTGATGCCGATACCAGATGAAAATGATTACGCTTGCTTGTGCTCCGTGTCGACATCTTTGCCCTCGCCTGCTGCAGTCCTACCCGTGAGCTCAAGGCTGACATTACCCCGATTTCTGACATCTGCCAGCCAAGAGGCAGGACCCAGACTGGACTCCAGCTTTGCCAGGTTTCGAGGTCCATGCTGTGGAGGAAGTGACCCTCCTATGCCGCCCCACTCCAGCCTCAGTGGGAAGTTCCTTCTTTACCCCCAAAGCCTCACTCCCCGAGGGCAGCTGGGGAGCCAGTTAAGTCCCGATGGAACTGCTTACCTTCCTCCCAGCAGCCTCTGCTCTTACCCACCACTTCCTGTCTGTCTTGGTTACTTTTCTCTATTGCTGGAACAAAACACCTGACAATCCAAATTAGGGAAGGAAAGGTTTATTTAGCTTACAGGTTTTGGAGGTTTCAGTCCATAATCAGCTGGCTGCAAGGCAGGGTGGCATGGCACTAGGGCACCACTTCAAGGCAGAAGCCGAGCAAAAGAGAAGAAGGGAGGAGCTTCTTCTCCTCCCTTACATTGTACACAGGCCACCCCCGGCCCAGGGCGAGTAGCACTCACAAAATCTCTTTGCCCTCCTTTGCACAGGCTGAGGATATTTACAAAGTAAGGACCCTGGCTCCCTACTGAGCCTCTCAATTAAACTGCTCAGCTTGTATCAACCATAACACTGTCTCCTCACCCCTGACTCAGACTCCTCCAGTTCCCATCCTTTCCTAGGATACCCCAGCCCTCTGCACCCGCAGTGGGCTCCACAGCTGTGGATCCAGCCAGCCTTGGGTCAAGCATATTGGGGAGCCTCGTGTCTGCACTGGACACACACACACACTTTTGTTCATCGACTTTATTCGCTAAGCAATCGAGTAGAACAACTACCTAGACAGCACTCACAGTGCACGAGCGATACAGACTGATTAAAGGACGCAGGAGGATATGCAGGGATCCTATGGAAGTACAGAGGCATTTCCTAAGAGGGACTTGAGCATCTCCTAACTTTGGTACCCATGGGGACCCTGTTCCTAACCCCCAGGGGCTGAGGGGTGACTGTCCCTCACCTGGGCAGTGACAGTGGCTCTCTGGCAGGCCTTCTTCCCCCGGGGGGAACCCCGCAGGGCCTCCTGGACCCCTTCATGAAAGGGAAGGGCTGCTGAGATGGGCTCCCTCTTTCATGTCATTATTTCCAAACGCAGACGAGGTAGAGCAGCATCTTTAAAATGTCCAAAACTCGCTGTGATTAATACCATGTAACAGACAACCCAGTACCACTAAGGCAGGGCATCTGTGGGGCGAGGCGTTGCGTTTGCATAGATGCCTGAATAACACCTCGGCCGAGGCCACTGTGATAAAATATTCTGAAAGAAGAGGAAGGCTTCACAAATTTTCACTTCTCCGTAAGTACAAAGCTCTCAGGAAAAACAATGCCCAAATTGGACGTTATTTGCTTTTAAATGTTTCTTCTGCAATCTTTATGTCCCTCAACATCCCATCCAAACTGAGCTTGAAGGGACAGAGGGATGCACGCCAGCTCAGCTGACTTCTCTCGTGTGCTGAGTGCTGGGCCAGGCGTTTCCACGGAGCCTTCGCACCTCTCCCAGGCGCCCTTCTCCCGCTTCTCGGGTGCAGTAACACAGCGCCTTGCCTGAGGTGTTGAGGTCTGAAAGCCAAAGCCAGCTGACTCCAGAGCCAGGGCTCTCTCTCCAGCCGCTCTCCTTGACCTGGATCCTTGGTGTGCTGGGCGTGTCCTTCCCGAGGCTTCAGGGCACCTCACTGGAGTCTAGAGAAGCACAGTCTGTGGGAAACGGCCTTTAATGCCTCTCTCTGCAGCCCTGAGGGTGTGATCTTGGAGCCCCCGTTCCTCTGACAAAGCTTGCTCTAGGGGTGCCACTGAGCAGCGACCTGGCTCTGGGGGGCAAACGCGGACCCCAGGGCAAGGTCACCTAGCAAAGCAGGAAGCACAGCCTGGAAGAGCGAGCCCTGGTCTCAGCACCCCTCGCGCACACAGGTCCTGCACCACCGTGGACCAGGTGAGTGACGACGACTGGATCTACCACATCGCCTGCTGTCAGGTGAACGGCGACCAACCCAAGGATTTCGTGGTGCTCGTGTCACGACGGAGGCCTCCCCGCGATGGGTGAGTGTGTGCCGTCCCAGGGCTGGGGCCGCACTGCGGAGGAGAGTACAGAAATGGAAATTTGATGGGAAAGTGGGGAAGTCAGCTAGGCTGTTCTGGCTCGGCATGGTGCTCTAGATGGATCTTTGTTTCCTGGAAGGATCTTTAGCTATTATTGAGTATAACAATCGTGTACAAAGTGCTGGTGTGAACCAAGCACCATACCAGGATTCTACAGCAGTTCCTCCTCCTCTTGTTTTGTCTGGATGGAAACCCACAGCTAGTAAACCTTGAAACAGTCCATTAAAAGTATGTAAAAAAAGTAATGAAAGACTAATGAACCCTGGAAACTGGTTTCCAATTCCCAAAGACTCAACTGTTGTAGACACCTGCTAGGACAGATTGCCTGTCAGTCACCTGGGGCTGCGAGCAAAGGTCCCCTGCTGGCGATTCCATCCATACTGCACGGCTCAGATCGCGCTAAGGGAGAGTGTCCCAAATAGCCCCATGCATGGGTATCAGGGTAGCGTCATCTATTGTGTTGGACGGCATGGGACATAGCGTAAGCCTCACCCTGAGGTGCATCTTATAGCTTCCAGCAAATCCATACTATAGAGTGCTGTACAGTCACTAAATAGGAGAAAGTCACTATAGAAGCACTGCTGTAAAAACTTCTAAAGACTTCCCATTCGCTGAAAAATTAAATTGTAGGTCCGATTTGTAAGATGATGGTATTTATGTAAAACTCCGCATTGTGCATTTGCTTCCATAGACGTTATTATTATACGTTTGTTCCAAAGTCTACAGAGCTGCCCACCAAAATGTTGAGAAGACCCAGCACGCCAGGAGGGGGAAGGGGATTGGAACTCGCCTGGCCTATAGAGTTCTCTATTGTTTGGTGGTTCTTTAAAACAATAGCTGTTGTTTTTGTAATTTAAAACAGACAGGAGGTAGAAATTACAGCTCAGCTTGCAGATCTACTCGGCTTTGTGAAGCTGTAGAAGTATCTGTGATTCTTAGGCAAGACCTCTCGCAGCCCAGCTCCTGTTCCGCTCTGAATGTGGCCACAGAGACTTCCGGCCACAGACTCCTCATCGGGAAGAGCTGGGTCTTCCGAGCCTCTCCTAGACCCGGATAAATCAGTGACCAGCTTTGTGGGTGACAGTGTGGCTCAGTGGCCCACTCTTGTCTGGCATACAGCAGGCCCTGGTTTGGATCCCCAGCACTACAAACAAACAAAACCCTGTACCACACACCGCTAGGCACGTGCTTCCTGACACCCATTGTCCATTTCCCACAAGAGGCTGGGGCGCGCGTTCTTGTCTTTCAGGGATACGTACCTGGTGGCAGTAAAGTCAGTGGTCCTGCCCGCCGTGCCACCGTCTCCAGGCTACACCAGGAGTGAGGTGGTGTGTGCCGGGTTTCTCATCCAGCCCACCGACAGCAGCTCCTGCACCGTGAGTTTCATTAAACATTTGCCATGTAGTTTTCTCTGGCAGATACGGGAGCTGCTCTTCATTCCCCCGGATTTCCGAATTAATTACCATACAATATTTTGCATCCATGCAAAGGGGTTCCTAAGGTCAACTTTTCAAGATCCATTCCAGAAAGTCCCCAGTAGTTTGGGGCTGCAGCCTCCCCAACAAAATTCAAATCCTTGCTCAAAAAAACTCCAAGCCAATCCGAAGCTAAAATGATGTTTTGTTTTCGAAACAGGTGTCTTACCTTAACCAGATGTCAGCTGGTATCCTCCCTTACTTTGCTGGAAATCTTGGTGGCTGGTCAAACTCCATCGAAGAAGCAGCAGCCTCTTGCATCCGATTCATAGAGAATGCTTCTGATGATGCCGTATTTTAAATGGTCAATTTTCAATTTCTTGTAACTTAATTTCCCACTTTAATTCCAAGTACCCTTGCCTGGTGTTGGAGTCACAGAATGATTGACTTTCAGCCCAAGAAAAACACAGGTAACAGGAGGTTGAAAACCAAGCTACATCTCAATCCAATCCCAGTGATTTAGCACAGCATTAAAAGAGCCTTAAAACTCCATTTTAGATGATCCGGGGCTCTGCCTCTTCCAGGGCACGGAAACTGGAAAATTGCCTGGATGCAAAACTGCATGTTCTGTAAAGTGGTACAAATTTAGTTAAAATTATCATAAACATGTTTGGGTTCCACAGGGACAATGTGTGCTCTGGTTGAAATTTTCCCAAGCGTAAAATGATGATTTGCTGTAAATTGATTAATGTATGGCATGGTTCCACGTACAGCAGGTATCTGGGTGGCAGGGTGTCTGATGAGATGTATCACATGTTTTAGGGCTTCAAATTAGGAAGGCATTAAAACATAATAGAATCCAATCAATTTTAGTAATGGGAACTACTTTACTAGTGTCATTGTACATATATTCCAGGTGGCTGGCCAATTTACACACACAAAGCACCTGCAGCATGTGATACTGCAGAGGAAGACAGTATTAACTGAGCTCTGCACCCCAACCCATGCACCAGCACATGATCCCCTCGACTTCCACGCTGCCATTGGTCTTCCAGAATATGTCACACTAGCGCCATCGAAAGGACAACTCTCCGAAGTGGAAGGCGTTCTCCACTAGAGTTTAGAGCGCTTACCGGGGTAGATGCACCCAGCTGTTAGTTTGCCAACTCTTTTTTCCCCTCTTTGTTTGCCATGTTGGGGATCAAACCCAGGGCCTTGTGCCTGCTGGGCAAGCACGCTGCACAGAGCCGCGCCCTCAGCCCTAACTTCCCGAGTCCCCCGCTCTGCTCCCCACATCTGCCTTCCTCCCACCCATCCGCTCACACAGCCGGGGCCTGGACAGGGGTATTTTCGTTGGCCTGTGTCAAGAGGTTTTTGTGTTTATGAACTTTGGGTTGTGCTGCAATATTTATATACACAAAAGTAGATACATAAATTATAATGAGTATTTGTTACATTCCAGATGTAAAAAAAAGATTTCTGAGAATATCTTTTTGAAAGTGTAAAACATTTCAGACTTTTCCTATAATCAAGACATGTCTAAATGCTGTCTGCCTAGCCTTGGTCTTTGAATTTATAAGTTTTGAACTTTTTATCTGAACAAGATTAGAACAATCTGAGGTGGAAGGGGGTAACTTCAGTGGGACGTCGGAGGGATGTGAGGATGTGGCCCACCGTAGACACCCTTCAGCACAAGGATGTGTTCTAAGACCCCAGTGGCTGACTAAGCTGTGGTAGCACAAAGTGCTCACACACACGTAACTATGGCAACACAGTGACAGACTGGGCTCAGTCCAGTATCCACAGCAATGATGAACAGTAAAATGCAGCAGAGACCATCTTCTGTAACAAAGCCGTGCGTGTGGTCTGTCCCTCACACCACCTTTTCCCTTGCGGTGATGAGAGATGATGGGGTACTTACAGGATGAGATGGAGGAGGCCAGTGACATAGCCTTGAACGGTGCAGCATCTGAGGACCAGTTCAGCCGCGAAGGGATTCATGGGAGAGTAGTGTATACCACAGGTTTCCGTGGGCAAAAGGACGGTTTATGTCCCCAGCAGGGTGGAGCAGTACTGTGCAAGATATCCTCCTGCCACTCAGGATGTCTCATGATTCAAAACTTATAAATGGTTTATTCCACATATAATAGTTTCAGACAGCAGTTGACTGAGGTTAAGTGAAACCACAGAAAGCAGTCACAGCTAAGGGAGGATCCTGTAATGTAGGCAGAGAGTCTTAGTCACTTTCTCATCACCAGGACGTAATACACGACACCCATCACTTGAAAAGGAGACGTTTCTTTTGGGCCACAGTTTCTAGAGGTTTCAGTCCATGGTCACCTGGCTCCCAGGCAGGAGGCATGGTAGAGGGGCCTGGCGGAGGAGAGCTGCTCAGGGCATGGTGGGCAGGAAGTAGAAGGAAGGAAGGAGTGGGAGGAAGATGCACCTCTCCGGGTCATGACCTCGGCAACCCTCCTCTTCCACCAGACCCCGCGTCCTAACAGCAAGTCAGCTCTAAGTCTCCATAATCCAGTGCCTTTCCAAAGGCCCGCCTTGGAGCTCATGAGGCCTCGGGGGACATCCCGACGCAAACCATAGCACGTACCTTTCTGCTTCCCCCCCACACAATAGCCATTAGCCACACGTGCTCCTAATTAATATTAAGTAAAATTTAAAATCAGTTTCTAAGCCACACTAGCCCTGTTTCACATATCAGTCACACGTGATTAGTGACCGCCATGGCCTCCCTGGGCAGCAGAGATGCAGAATGTTTCTGCACTGCCCGGATTCATCAGACCCCGCTGGTCCAGCCAGTGGAGCCAATACTGTGACTCGGGCAGATCCGGCCACTTTCCATTGTCATCTGCCCTCACATCAAACAATCCCGTCTAACCTTCCTCAGACGAGTCACTTTTATGCTTCTGCACCAAGACACAGGGCTTATGCACCTGGTCCTTGGATCTCAGAGTGGCCTACATTGAAACACTCATTTTCAGGGTTACTTGTCTTTACAGACTTCCAAAGGCCACGGGAGAGGAATAGATGGCAATGGATGATTTTCTACATAGCGCATTTCAAAACCTACAGCCTGCAACAAGGACACAGTTAGCTGACACTGAGTCCTGAGACTCAGCAGGGCTTGAGGTTTACAGGCAACAGGACACCTGGTCATATGGAGGATAAAATAAGTAACACAGAATATTAGCAGTGCTACGTAAAGAGTGAAGCCGGTAAAGAAGATGAAGGCTGGGAAAGGGCTGCAAGTGGACGTTGATACTTTATCGATAGAGTGAGCAGGAAAGATTTCCTTGAGGATCCTTCCAGCCAGGGATTAGCCAGGCAGAGCCCCTGAGGGCAGTTTCTGGAAAAGCAGAGAGCAGGCGAGACTGCCACAGAGTGAGAGGTAGTCACAGACAGCTGAGTTAAAGACACCTCCCCTCTACCCCCAACCCCACCCCAGCCCTGTCCATGGTGCCCAGGCCTTTGGCTAATGTGAGTTCCCGGAGGATAAGCAGCTTACCTGCTTCATGGACTGTCAGCCCCTGTAGAGGCAGGACAGAGAATACAGAAAGCCAGAGCTTTCCTTTGCAGTGTCAAAGCCTCTTTAAGGAATGCTCGAAAAGTCCTGACTTTTTGATGGCAATGGTTTTTGAGTGCTTCTAACAGTACTGAAAGTGTTTGGATTAAGAAAGGGGACTCATGATGCAGCCGAGTTACTACCTATATCTACATATTTTAATCACCATTTTTTAATTAAAAAAAATCCAGAGAAAGAAATGTAAAAATTGTTCAGAGCCCCGGGGATTTAGCTCAGGGTTCAAGCACTTGTTTGGTAAGCATGAGGTCGTGAGTTTGATCCCTGGTACCCAAAAAAAAAAGAAAAAAAAATTGTTCAGAAAATTGTACTCAAACACCTTTAGGAAGTGATGTGCGATCTTGATAAAAACTGAACTAAGCCAGACTATGTTTATATATTCCATCATGTGGTTTTGTTCCTATTTCTCATGGCATGTTTTAAAAATTGGAAATTGTTACTCAGATAGTTATAGGTTATAGTTTTGAAAGATATATGTAAAGAAATGTTTCATAGTTTGGAATAAACTATCATTGTGAGAACTATTAAGCTTGTTCATGATTTACTTCTCATTTAAGTACTGGGACCAGAAGCTCACCATGGGCCCTAACTCATTTCTCTTTCGCACTGAGGGGGCCGGCACACAAGATTTACCCCTTGCCTGATTCTGAGCAACAGCTCAAGATGGCCACCGTTTGGATTCAGTGTGACCGCTAACTCTGGGTGGGGCACTGGGGAATGGTGTTTTTGCTGCTCAAAAAGTCCTAAGGCCTGGGTTCCTCAGCTGTGACACAAATCTGCTCTGCCTATAGCACACACACACCTGTCTTGTCACTCAGTGGGTTTGGGGAGGAAAAGACAGTGACATAAACATGTTTATACTCCTGTCACCAGGTGTGTCGTAATATGGTCTTTTGTCTCTGAATAAAAAAATTTCGTGTCTTTTGCCAACATTCACCAAACAGTGACTGGTTAACTTATTAGCTAATTTAGGCTCTTAGACCCTTCACGATGACCCAGCTCCATATTAGAAAGTCAGATAAATCTCAGATTCATGCCTTTTCTCATTTTATTCCTGGAAGTATGAAGTGCCATATAAAATGTAAACAGTTAATGCCATCTTTCACTTCCCATTTTGCGACTTTTTTAGGAACCTTTAAAAGTAGATTAGAAATGAACATTTTTATCATTTAACAACTCCTTCCCCCCTTTGTGCTCTCTGCTTTCCTTGCTCAGCTTACATTCTGCCGCCTGTCATTATAATCACTTCCTGGAAAATACCTTTAACCGTTTCCTCTCACACAACTCCTCTAACAAAACCCCAGCCAAAGTGAAATCAATACTTCACCCCTGTAATGTGTAGCTGGGAAGTGTGGAATGGTCTCACTTTAAATTTCTGACCACAAACTTCAGTACTCAGGTGTGAGATGACCCTACTACACTTCCCCGTATGAACCCTGTTTTTTATTGCCCACTCTGAACCCTGTCTTCTCGTGTCTCTGGCCTGACTCAGATCCTGCGCTTTGGAAAACACTTCATGGAGGAGACACAAGCCATTCAGCAGGCGGCTCCTCAGATTCTCACAATGCACCTCCACATCTCTGCTCTCCCCTCCTGTTAAAATGCACGGAATATCTCTGTCCCCAGCAAAGAACAATTTCTCTAACCTTAAGGCTTCTCTCTTCCATTCTCTCCTCTTAGTTATTGGCATCAGGGTTTCCTTTCCCTCTCCTTCCTTCCTTCCTTCCTCTATTTCTTTCTTCCCCTTTCTTTTTCCTTTTGCAGTGCTGCAGACTGAACCCAGGCATTCTCATGGAGCTACATCCCAGCTTGCTATTTATTTATTTATTTTGGAAAGATGGTCTTGCTAAATTATCTAGGATGGGCTTGAACTTGTGATCCTCCTGCCTTAGGCTCCCGGAGTGCTGAGATTACACATATGCACCATGATGTCCAGCTGGTACTGGACATTATATATCTACAATAAAACACAACAACGCAATTCTTTGCCTGATCCCATTTCCTAAGCCCTGCCCCTCTCTGGGGAGAGTTATCTGGAGCTGTGGTACCCACTTCCTTCTTCCCTCACCTAACCATGCATCTGTCTCTGTTACCTCACAAGGATCCCCATCACCAGGCTCACCTGCGTCCTCCCTATTGTGGAATCTACTGGCCCTGCTCTTCACCAACTTACTCCCTGACAGCCTTCACTAATGCTGGTTAGTTCTTTCTTACGACACTGCCTCTACCTGGCTTCCACGATGTCATACACCAAGATGTCCTCCCACTCACTAACCATACTTTACAAGTCCCCTCGTATATACTCTTCTTCCTCCATTAGCCCTCCCAGTATATAGCTGCCCAAGGCTTTGACCTAGGCCTCTTCTCCTCCATCTCCATTCCTTGATCAGTCTCCAGAATTTAAAAGCCATTTTGTTACCAATAATTCCAGGGCTGGGAGTTTGGCTCAGTGGCGTAAGCGCCTGTCTGGCAGATGCGAGGCTGTGAGTTCAATCCCCTATGTCGCAAAAAATAATAATAATAATAACAATAATAATAATTCCAGTATCTATGTCTCCAGTCTGAACCCCTACTAAACTTCATGCTATTTGCTTGATACTTGCATTAAGCTAATAGTCATCTTCAAGTCTCCATTTCTGAAGCAGACCACTTAATTCTGACCCTTGTCCCTCCACAAGTCTCTTTTCCTTCAGCAAATCCTGTCAGCTGTGTGTTAAAAATGTAATCAGAACCTGAGCACTTCACATCAACTTCACCTCCACAACCTAATCCAAAACTTCATCTTTTCTCCCTAGGATTTCACCCCGCTTTCTGTTTCTGCTCTTGCTCCTCTTTTCACTCTGTGCTCAGCCCAGCAGCAGCCTGATGGTGTCACATCTCTCCTCGAAACCCACGAGCAATTCTGCACATCACAGAGAAAAGCCAGCCTCATGAGGGTCTCTAGTAGTGCATGTGCATTAGATTATTGCTAAATAATCTTTACGCCCCCCATTCATCCTTATGTCCATGAAGGGAGTAGATTTTTTTACCTTTTGACTCTGGGTTTGGCCCTGTCATTTATCAATGGGATGTTAGCAGAAGTGTTACAACCAAAGGCCAGAAAAGGGCTTTGCAATTTGCAATGAAAGTTTTTTTTGTTTTGTTTTGTTTTTTTGGTTTTTTTTTTTTTTTTTTTTTTTTTTTTTTTTTTTTTTTTTTTTTTTTTTTTTTTTTTTTTTTTTTTTTTTTTTTGCCAAAGGCCTTGCCTCTTACATCTCAGCCGCTATCATGAGAAAAATATTGAGTTTGGTGGTTTCCGGAAAAGGAGAGATGGACAAACAGGCAAGAATAGAGCTGCTTCATCTGAGCCTAATTTAGATCAGTTTGTGACCTTGTTTCTGAGGGGTCACAGAAGAAACTCACCTCTTGCTCCATCGTATCTTGAGCTTTCAAGATACATTCCCTGTTGTATCAGGTGATATGCTATGTACCCCCAAGTCCTCATATAATTTTGATGTGGCTGAGTTATTGGTTTGCTGTCTAGCGCTGGGATTGGCACACGCCCAGGGGTGGAGCTGAGATACAGTGCAAGGGAAGG